>CM075485.1:4040000-4320000 GCA_037950665.1 Hypophthalmichthys nobilis
TAACAGTGTGGTGGAAAACAGGCGGAGACAAACTGGGTGTGCTGGGAGGGGGTGGGGATGTCTATAATTAGAGAACTACACAGAAAGAGAAAGAGAGATGAAAATATAGATGTAAAAGAGAGATAGCAGCATGCTTTGTTGCTGATAAACATCACACAGGAGCCAACAGATGAAAGACAGAAATGAAAAAAGAATGAGGGAAAAGAACGAGTTCTTCAGCTGGAAGGAGATAAACTGAATTAATCATAGTAATATCAATATTTGCTGAGAAATTACTTGTTTTTTTATTTTATTTTAGGGCTTTTTGCCCAGTTCACTGTTCCACATCTCTCAAGTTTCAAACCTGTATGCATTTCTTTGTTTTGCTGTACACAAAGGTAGATATTTGGAATAATTATTGTACCAAGCAGATCTCGCCCCCCATACTTTTATAGTATTTTTTTTCCCTACTATGGTAGTCAAAATCTGATCTGCTTGGTTACAATAATTCTTCCAAATATCTTCCTTTGTGTTCAACAGAACAAAGACATTTATAGAGGTTTGGAACAACTTGAGGGCAAGTAAATGATGACAGAATTTTCATTTTGGGGTGAACTATCCCTTTAGCACACATCAAACCACAGCAAAATCTGATTAAATAATCTGTAAAAAAATCAAGATAATTGGGACTTTACCTAGGATTGTCGGAAGGGTAGAATTGGGTCCAAAATCATCCTGATTATCTATAGTGTGTGTGGGTGTCTTAAGTTACACAAAAAAGAGATAAAACAATTGATGTAGATGAAAATGACAAATTAATAATACATACAGTATCTGGTTTACCCATAAGTCCTGAAACATCTTATTGTGTTTAAGTGGATCTTAATGGATCATAACACACTGCTGGATCTCATCCGTGACTATCCGTCCATCAGCACTGAGCGAGAGGGTATGGGGGGAGGTGTCTCTCTCGGGCGAAAGTGAGGGATGGAGTGAAAATGAAGGGTTGAGTGGGAGAGAAGGGTCACAGGGGGAGGGAGACAAATGAAAACACATGTCAGAGAGGAATCATGTATAAAACACTCACTGCTCACGTGGAACTGCAAACGTTTCAGATGTTAACATGTGCTTAAGAAATGAATAAAAGAAAACATTGGCCAGCTAGAGGGAGGAATGTTGTTCGCTTTCTAACTCTGCCAAGGTCGTACACGGTGGACTTTAGAGCAAGAAACAAACATGCTTCCCACACACTATATTCAAAGGCCTTCCCTGGTTGACACAACAAGGACGGTTGGCTGACATGTATAAAAAAAAAGCACAAATAAACAGAGCATTCAGATGTACCCTGGCACACAACTTTAATAACTAGCCCAGATGACTAGTCCTGCCATGCATGCTGTTGCTTTCTTATGCTTAGTTTGATCTGAGATCAGCCCGTGGGACGGCAGTTTTGACCTTTATGTGCTCTTCTCACAGCAGTTTTGAAGTATTTCTGATTACCAACAGTGGACGTGTGTGCCTGGAGCAACATATTATGAATATCATGGGTTATTACGGACAACATCTATGGCAATAATGGCAATGCATCCCTCATTTTGTTAAAACATTGCCACAGCCACACATAAATGGTCAAACGTGTATCTAATTGTTTACAAAAAAATTCTTAAGATGTGAGTGGTGCCCGTTCACAAACTCGTCGTCATTATGCTAGGGTGTAGTGGGTTGTTGTCGGACTGTTACTATGCAGTTGTTAAGGTGGTTGTTAGTGTGTAGCTATATATTTGTTAGTGTATGTGGGTTCTAGGGTGTTGCTAGATGATTTCTTACTGACCCATGTAAAAAAAAGCTCAATTATAAAACGGATAGTTCCGGCCCTTGATTCGGATTGGTCGAACCTTCGTTCGAAGCCGTAGTAAAATTCCTGAAAACATACAGCTGACCGCATTACATAAGTATCGCTGTGCCACTGAGTGTATATGTTGCTGCTTCTGTCTTAGCAATGTAAACATATGTTTGTTCTCAATTGATTTTGTTCATTGAAACTTACTGCATTATGTAGAAGAGTATTGTGAGAGAGATATCGAGTGACTGAGTTTATTACCTGCATTCAGATTTAGCATTTTCCTTCAGGTCAGTCCTGTGTTCATAATAAAAATCCATTTGAATGTCCGCTGCAATCTTGTCCTTTTAACATTTACTGGGTTTTCCCATGACTGACAGCGCTAGTCAAATTATTTGTCACTTGTGTCCTGTTCCGTGTTCACAACAAGTTTCAATGTAAAAGTCTTTGCGACTGAGTGACTCGCTCATGAAGACAATCTTTGCCGTAATAAATGGCGTAATTAATGTAACTTCTGTTGCTGTTCACATTTAGGGACTATTTTTTCAAGCGGAAGGAAGGCTTTTAATGATTTTACTTCATGAAAGTTGCATTGATACATATTTTTTGGCTTTAATATTTGTATTGTGTGGTAACCATTTTATAAAAGCAATAAGCCCCGTTAAGCTGTGGTTTACAGTGAATTTATAACAGCTAAGGGGCTCTGCTTCGCGTCGTGCCTAACAACGCCCCTTAGCTGTTATAAATTCACTGTAAACCATGGCTTCATGGGGCTTATTGCTTTAATCTAGTTGATAATCTGAACTCTTGAGCCCCTATGGGATTTTCATCCGGCAGGCCAAAATTGTATGTCAAAATTCCCTTAGAATAACAGCACATCAGTTTTTTTTTGTTTTTTTTTGAGGATTTACAGCTCAAATTACGGCTTTTTGACTGACAGAATTATCAGAAGTCGTCATTAAATGGAAATTCGAAAATCTATTTCTAGATGCATGTTATTACCTGATTCTGGCATGAAACTCTAGATGGCACAGGCTGATAGGTCTAACTTATTTGATAGCGATCATTTCATCATAGCACAGCTGATTGGTTGTTGTTGCATCAGTGGCCAATGAGCTGCGGCTCAACATTCAAACAAATACCGGTAGTGTTGCTGTTTGCAGTCTGTAGCGCGCTTTCAGAAACCCTCCACCTTCCCCAGCTCCACCTGTATAGATCTGCTATGGGGGTTAATTCATGTATGTTACATGTGCAGCAGCAGCATGTCTTACATGCTCACAGCAATGTCTGTGAATGTACTGGCAGTAGAAAGTCTCGGTATTTGCTCTGCAGCAGCCTAGCAGATCTATTCCACCAAAACCAAATACATTAACATAGGCATATCCATTACCATGCCAATCTCCCGAGAGTTTTCATGACAGAATTGATCTTATTGTGAATGCTTCATCCATGCATATGTTTAATTTTTTTACATATTTTGACCTCGTAATTCTTAATCAAAATGTCAGGTAACAATTTATTTTGATGGTCAACTTTAGACAAGTAACTTTGCAAGTACATGTCAACTTATTCTACTAACCCTAACCTAACAGTCTACTAATACTCTAATGAGAGTTAGTTGACATGTAGTTGCAAAGTTACTTATAGTTAATAGAGTGTCTAAATGGACTAACTAAATAAAGTGTTACCAAATGTCATAACAGGAACTTCTCTTTGGTGACGTATGCCAGACTTCTCCAATCATTTTGTCTGCATAAACTCCGCCCCTTTTTACAAACGACTGCAGTCTTGTGAGTTTAGTTTGTATTTGCAAACTGAGGGACAAGTCAAAATTATATTTAAGTAAATTGTGTCATAGTAGGGCCCTGAATCAACAGTCAGGACAAAACTGCATGTTTGTGTCACACGGGGCTGAGTGTCATCCAACAAACCACAGGAAGAATGATATGTGTGTGTGTGCTGCTAACTTTAGCATACCGCTCACAATGTTCAGTGCTCATTGTGTGCTTTTCTGCAGGCCAGATAGCTTTCCTCTGTCTGGATCTCTGCCAATCGGCATGACATATCTGCTTCCTGAAAAACACTCAACGAAACAGAGACAAAACCAAACAAATGCACGAGGCAGTGCAATGAAAGTGTGATCTACAGTAGAGCTCCAAATGACCACTAGTGAAAGTGCTCAGATTTAGCTTTTTTTTTTTTACTGAATAATAATAATTATGATAATAAAGAATAAGAATTTAAGTAAAAAGATAAATTGAAAAATGAATATGAATGTCATTATGTCTCAATATTTGGTTCATCTCTCTTTGGCTTTAATAACAGCAGCACTCTGATCATGATCATGTTCTCCAGCATGATCCAAAGCATCTTGAGCTTGAACATCTGACTGACTGTACAAAGAGTCACATGATCAGTGTGACTGAGTTTTTACTTACTTGATTAGTAACCTAGAAATACTGCAGAATCTAAAAGAGTTTTATTCATTTAATATAAAAATTCTCATTTTATAAAACTTTATTTTCAATAGTTTCAACAGTTTTTTTAAATTAATAATTTTTTGCAAGGATGCATTAAAATTATCAAAAGTGACATTCATAATGTTTCAGAAGATTTCTATTTCAAATAAATGTTTTTTTTTTTAGCTTTCTATTCATCAAAAAATCCTGGAAAAAAAAAGATGTTTCACAGTTTTCATAAAAATATGAAGCAGCACAAAAGTTTTCAACATTGATAATAATAGTAAATGTTTCTTGAGCATCAAATCAGCATATTATAATGATTTCTGAAGGATCATGTGACATTGAAGACTGGAGTAATGATGCTGAAATTTACCATCACAGGAATAAATTACGTTTTAAAATTCATTCATTAATATAACATTCAAATATTCAAATATTCAAAATAACATTCACATATTTAATTTGTAATAATATTCCACAGTATTACAGTTTTTACTGTATTTTTGATCAAATAAATGCAGCCTTGGTGAGCATAAGATAATTTAAAAAACATTACAAAATCCTACCGACCCCAAACTTTGGACAGTAGTGTATATTAGATTTTCAGTCACAGAGAATTTTTTTTTTTTTATTTCCCATAGTATGTGTTTCAAATGAACCTCCACGGAAAAGGATCAGCTGTGTGTGTGTGTGTGTGTGTGTGTGTGTGTGTGTGTGTGTGTAAATAAGGTAAGCACTGTCAACCCGTATGACAGGCAGACACACAAACACACACACACACACACACGCACACGTTGGTTATAAATAGTGAGGTGACCCACATCCACACAGTCCTGTAAACAGACGCTCAGAGAGAGTATGATAGTTCTCCTCACAGATAAATATTATCTGTTTACTGTCTGACCACAAACACAGAAGACTTATTCACTACATATTTCTCATATTTCTCTCTTTAATTGTTTTGCTCTTCTTTCCTGCTGTAGAGCCCCTGCAGCAGCGCAGGTTTAAAATAGCTTTTCAGAGAAAAATAAATAAAACTAAACAGAGAACAGTTATTTTGAATTGTAATATATATACATATTACAATTATATGTGTATATGTATTATAGAAATATAGAAAAATAAAGAATGATGTTTATTTATTTAGGAGAGGTATGGCTCTTTTGACTTGGTCCAGTATACAACCACACAGCAACATGCGATTACTAAAATTAGTGCAAAAAGTCCAAAAACTGCAATTAGTCAGATTTATTGTAATGTAACTGAAATGATTGTTTTCATGATGAGGCAGAGATCCAGTGTGGGTCTCTCTGCCTCTCTCTCTCTCTCTCTCTTAGTGAGGTGCTGGCTTTATTCCAGCCAATAGCGGCTGTTCGTCAGTAATGGAGCTGCTCTCTAGAGTGCTATCAGGCAGGGCCGGTTCTGTTTATTTCAGCTTCTATCAGTGAACATGTGCAGCCAGGCCCTGGTTAGAGGGAGGAGAAAACACACACACACACACACACACACAGCAGGCCAGCAGGGCGGAGACTGAAGCTTGTGGAGGCGTGGGAGTTATAGCTGTGCTTCTCACTGCCTGCTCCATCCTGCACACACACACAAAACTTTACACATTTACAGACATATTAAGACATAACACAAAAAATATACTCAAAATGATCTGTATAACCACACAAACTTTCCAGTTTCCCATGAGCTTCATCCAAAACACATGGGGTCATTGATAAGTCTGACTATTAAGAGTTGAGTTGCAGACTCTCACGTGCCAGAAATGACAGTACTACTTACTTTGGTAAGTTTTTCATATGGCAAAATAGAACATAAAATATCAACATGTCTGATTTATTTTTTATATAGGCCTACACTTAGATAAGTAAGGTTCAATGGGGTTCTATAGAACTATAGAGTTCATTCAATTTTAAAGAATGTTTTATGCCAAAAAAAAAGTTGTATATAAGAAGAAATGTCTTAAACTGCATAATACTTTCATGTTTAATGGGGTTTAACTTTTTCTAGTGATAAAGTATGTTTATGAGATGTTTAATTCATAAAATGTAATTAAAATTAGTTAATTAAAACTAAAGGTGAATTTTGGAAGAATATCCTGTTCGCTTTTTTCTTCACAAATGAAAATGGATAAAGACTGATGCTGTTAAGCTTGAAAACAGACAAAACAGCATCGTAGAAGACTGTACAACTTAAATTTTAGACTCTTGTCATAAAGTGTTTAGTCTCTTAATCATATGTCTTCAGAAGGCTTGAAATATACTGTGTGAGTTTTATGAACCACTATAATGATACTTTTATGATGCTTTTACTTCCTTTTTGAAGCCTAAAAGCTTTAGGGCCCTATCATACACCCGGGGCAATGTGGTGCCAGGCGCGACACAAGTGTTTTTTGCTAGTTTCAGCCTGAGGCAGTTATTATTTTCATGTCCTGCGCCACGTTGTTTAAATAGCAAATGCATTTGCGCCCATTTGTGCGCTCATGGGTGTGCTGGTCTGAAAACGAGGTGTGTTCAGGTGCATTGTTGGCGTGTTGCTATTTTGAGGCAACTGAAATAGACTGCGCCATTGACCAACTGAAACCTGGTCTAAAGTCAATGGCGCAATATTTGTTTTGTTATTTAAAGAGCGCGTTAGTAATATGCACCTATAGGCAGGTGCACAATACTCGCACATTCTGGCTTTTCCCGTAGATGGTCTGCTCACGCACGAGCAGATCCGTTTCCTCGCTAGAGAAGCGTTCAGTTTTTCTGCTTGCAAATTCCACCATGTAAATAGCGAATCCACCATGGCGCGAGCGCAACTGGCTTTTAAAGAGAATGGGAGATGAAACTCTGATTGGTTTATTGCATGTTACGCCCAAAACACACCCATTACTCATTAAGAGAATAGTGACAATCCTTTTAGACCATGCGCCGGGCGCACTGACCATTTTTCCTGTCCTTAAACTAGCAAAAGTGGATTCGGACACGCCCTAAGTGCACTTGCGCCATGCGCTTTAGGCCATGCGCTTAGATCGTTAAAATAGGGCCCTCAGTCCTCATTCACTTTCTTTATAATGAAATGGGGGAAAAAAAACTGTTAGGATATTCTTCAAAAATCCACCTTTTATGTTCCACAGAAGAAAAAAAACTAATACAGTTTGGAATGACATGAGGTTGAGTAAAAGACATTTATGTTTTTAGGTGAACTTCCCTTTAACTGCATATTCATAATAATAAATTTGACTCTCACATATTAGTAAAAGAGCTTCTTTTAGGTAGATTTGCTTATCAAACAGAAAACTTCAGTTGTGTTTACAGGCAGCCTCTCAGTCTCATCAGAATCTGTTTCCAACAAGTCACCACAAAACTATCATCACAGCATCACAACAATGGCACATAGCTAACACATAGTAACACAACACAAACCACAGCTGCTTTTTCACTTTTTTACTTTTTCACAGCTAATATAACCTAGAGCTGACCAAGAGAAAAACACAAGCAGAGATGCTCTTTACTCATGATTTTTATTTCCTCAGGGTTGTGGGATTTAGATTGGAGGAATACGGCCATAGATGCGTACATTTGTTTCAGAGGGGAATACAAACGACCAGGCTGTTGCTAAATTCACTGGCCCAGGCCAGTTTTTGCAGCTGGACGCTGAAGTCCAGTGATTGAATCACTAGCCCCTTTCACACGCAGTCTGTGCTGGTAAATCACCGGTAAATTACCGTTAAGAGATAATGTGTGAACGGGACCTTTTCAAAAATACCAGTACAGCAGTTTTGGCAATTTCCCGGCATGAGAAGTTGTAACATTACCAGTAAATTACCGGTAAGTTGCTGTGTATGAACAAAGAACACAATTACCGGTACGAGCACATATGAGGTCAGAAGACCCTGACGTAAGTAGTCTGCTTTGGGTCAATTATAAAGCTCTGTCTGAGCCGTTTACGGTAAGCTCCGCTGCTTTTACGGTGTGTTCACACTTGTAGATCGGTTCTCTTGGTTCTTTAGGTCCTAACCAAAAATGAAATTGATACACTTAGTCCTGATTCACTTAGCGTTCACACTGCCATTTTTAACACTGAACCTAAAGATACAAGAAAACACAGCTTTTATGACGCTTATTTAGCAACGGAACTTACCGAACATCCAAACAGTGCTGTGCTGGGCTAAAATGCGCTCATTGTATGTGTTTACATATGATGGTATTTTTACCAGCTGAGAAGAGCTTATAAAACGTGTAAAGGAGTTAAAACAGCGGCAGGAATTCATTCGTTATAAACACAAACAAAGATCTGCTGCAAGGAGACGCAGTTCTGATGCCTGTACCGAACATTAATGGGCAACATCACGACTATGACAAGAAGAACCAGGTATGGTTGAGCATTCTGTCCATTTTAGGCTCGGAAGCAGACTGAGACCCACCTTTTCAGGGGTCTCGGTCCCCTTGTTTGGTGCTCGCCAAGTTTCGGATGGTGTTCACACTTATTCAAATAAACCACACTGTGTGAACACAAACACGTTCCTTTTGTGCATCTAAAAGTGTTTTTTTTTTCCTACTTGTTGTTTGCAGTTTTTGTTAGCAAATGTTTATTTATTATTTATTCAATTTTTTACGCTTCAATTCCAGTAGCCTAAATATAGTCTAAATATTCTTAAGAGTTAAGTTCATTGTCATTTGAAAGTGTGTAGGCCTACTTGCATTATTATGCTGTTATATTATGATTATATATTCAGTGGCATAAAATGGTCTTAAAATGACAATAATATCGCATATCGCAATTATTTCTGGGGCAATATATCGCACAACAAAAAGTAGTTATTGTGACAGGCCTATTCTAGACTAAAGGTAAACATGCATTTACTCATCTCACTTGCACAAAAACATTCAGTATTCCTCAAAATGAATCAAAACAGTGAAATGCAATCTCAGAATTTTTACGCAAACCTGTAATAATAAATATATTAAATTACACAAATATACTTTATGTATTTCAACTCACTTTATTAACCGACGTCTTTGCTGCTGACCTTCAGTGATCTAATTCAACCATACGAATAAGCAAAAATGACCTTAGATTAGATTTAGAAATAAGAGTGTTGAACTTCCTTCTCCTGTATCCTATTCTTCCTGTATTCACATCTGAAAGGTTTGTTGGAGCTGCGCCCTCTACTATACAGGCGTAAACATGCATTTCCTTCAGCCTGAGGCTTATTCAGTTCACTTTTGGTGTGAAAGGGCCTTAAAATTTTCCAAAAATAGAACTGTTTTTGTTGTTATTAAAAAAACAAACAAGCCCAGCCTAGGTGAGAAAAACTAACGCAAAAGTAATGGAACGCATTACTTTTCATAAAAAGTAACTAAGTAACACAATTAGTTACTTTTTTAGAGAGTAACGTAATATTGCAACACGTTACTTTTAAAAGTATAACTTTCCTCAACACTGCTGATGTCATGTCTTTACGGGATGTGTGTAAACGAACGCACAGATTCCAGAAATTCACTGGCAGTGTGAATGAACCAAAATCAAATGATCCCACGATCCGTATATTTTCCAGAATCTCTGTGTGAAAGGGGCTATAGTGAAACTAAAGAACTTCTTATCCAGGTGGAGTTTACCGGTGTTTTGGTACTGATGTATGAATGGTAGATCTAAAAAGACAGAACGCTGTTGCTTGTGTGAACGACACATTTGTCTATTTACTGGAAAATTTTACGGTAATTTACCGGGGTTGATGTGTGAAAGGAGCTACTGTCAATGTCCGTGAACACACATTTACAGTATCCGCTTTGCAAATAAGCACCGTGATGTGACCAAACTAGATCAGTCCCATTACAATCAACAAGTGTAGTCCACTTCATGTGTAAAGAGAATAGTCTAGTATTGTGTCGTTCTGCTCACTTAAAATCTAGACACAGTGTTACACAGGCCTGCAAACGCTGAGTAATTAGAGCATGTGGCTTCATTCATAACAGCTATATACATTTGACTGTATCTCTGCAATCTAGATTCCAGTAAGTCTGATTTATCTCACACACACATTCACAGAAGTCCCTCTCTGCGTGTTTTTTAATGTGTGTGTGTGTGAATATGGTAACTTATGAATCATACAGCTGAATGTGATAAAGAGCTTTTTCGGGAAAAGCATGGAGAAGCGGGAAGGCAGGAAAGCAGGCGGTGTGTGAGTGTGAGAGAAACAGAGTGGGAGGGAAACTTTCAGAGAAAACAGTGTTGCTGCTTGAATCTGCACGAGTCTGTGATACGCTCCCGCTCGCTCTCTTTACCAAAGCATTTTGACTGTGTGGACTTACTTTTTGGAGCTAAAATGACTAAATAGCATCTAAATATATAAATTATATGTTACGTACATATTTTATTAAGCAATGATGCATTCATCAAAAATTGATCAAATTGAACAAAAGTGACAGTAAATACATTTATAATGTTTTATAAAGATTTCTAATTCAAATAAATGCTGAACTTTCTATTCATCAAAGAATCCTGAAAAAAATCATCACAGTTTGCACAAAAATATTAAGCAGCACAACTGTTTTCAACATTGATAATAATAAGACATGTTTCTTGAGCATCAAATCAAAATATTATAATGATTTCAGAAGGTTTTTTTTTAGCTTTAAATAACGACAATAAAAGTCTAATCCCTGTGTAGATATATTGGTAAATTTGTGCAAAAGTTTAAGCACAACATTCACCCAAAAGTGGGAGAAATCTTACAAAAATTCATTTATGGTAATCTAGAGACATTCTCATTTGCAGTAACTATTCATAATTGAGGAAATAATGTTATTTAATGATATATATGTATTGTATTGCATGTATAAAGCAAATATGTAATGTAGTAATTATAATTAATTCCATTTAAAAACATGCATTTATTCAGTGTGGATATGTAGGTGTATTTGCAGTTCTGTTTCCGACAGTCTTGATCAAAACACTCACTGGAGGTGGATAATGCACATCTCATAGGCTATGAATTTTGGTATTACATAAAAATATATATGTAGTAAATTATATTTGAAAGCAACACACACACACACACACACACACACACACACACAGAGAGAGTAATAAAAACAGCATGCTGCCCTAATCTATGATATTTGTCATTTGTCATTTTCTTCGCCTCTGAAAGCAGACAGTTTCTCCTCAGCTCTTTTCCAAAACTTTGCGGTTTTCTCTTTGCATAAATCTGTCTTTGTCGTTTCTCTCTCTTCTCTCTAAAAACGAGGCAAAACCTTCATATTTTATTTATGTTCCTTATTCTGTCTGCTTCTAATCCTCTGCTTGCTTTTTTTTGTAGCGATAGAAAGATTTTTGGAAGTTGACCCAGATAATGGAAAAAAGTTTGACAGCCCTGCCAAGTCTCTGGGCTTGGCTTTCAGAGCGACTCCAAACCAGTTTGCTCTGGTTGGGTTGCCAAAGCAGGCGGGGGAGGTAGAAGCCCAGAATATGAGGGAATACGAGGGAGTGTGAGTGGGATTTTTTTGATTATATAACAGAGAGACACAGCTTAGCATTGTGTCGGTTTCTGTTCTTAGATCAGTGCTGCTGTGTTCAGGGTGGAGCGGATCAGAAGGAGGGAAGAATCTCATTACCAGAATGGCTCTATAACCCATGATTCTATAGCGTGGCAAAAAATTACATAATTACAAATGTTGAAATAGTTAGTTGACTTTTAAGGAGTAGGTCACCCAAAAAAATGTGAACATTTTGTTCATTCACTCGAATGCTGTTTTTCTTTTTTTCTGTGGGACAAAAAAAGATTAGCAGAATATCCAGGCTACACTTATCCATACAATGAAAATGAGTGGGGATGAGGGCTGTCAAACTTTAAAATAATAATAATAATATATATATATATATTAGTAATTTTTTCATTTTAGTTTTTTTAAATACTTCTTGCTTTAAAGGGTTAGTTCACCCAAAAATGAAATGAAAATAATGTCATTAATTACTCACCCTCATGTCGTTCCACACCCGTAAGACCTTCGTTCATCTTCAGAACACAAATTAAGATATTTTTGATGAAATCCGACGGCTCAGTGAGGCCTCCATTGACAGCAAGATAATTAAGACTTTCAGTGCCCAGAAAGCTACTAAAGACACATTTAAAACAGTTCATGTGACTACAGTGGTTCAACCTTAATGTTATGAAGCGACGAGAATACTTTTTGTGCGCCAATAAAACAAAATAACGACTTTATTTCACAATATCGAGTGATGGGCGATTTCAAAACACTGCTTCATGAAGCTTCGAAGCTTTACGAATCTTTTGTTTCCAATCAGAGGTTCGGAGCGCCAAAGTCACGTGATTTCAGTAAACGAGGCTTTGTTATGTCATAAGTGTTTTGACATTTCAATGGTTCACTATGGTTCATGTGACTTTGGCAGTTTGATACGCGCTCCGAACCACTGATTCGAAACAAAAAGCTTCGAAGGTCTTACAGGTTTGGAACGACATGAGGGTGAGTAATTAATGACAGAATTTTCATTTTTGGGTGAAATAACCCTTTAATGTATTTTTAGTAGTTTTAGTTTTATTAATTTAAGGGAGACACTACAGGCAAAAACACTTTTTTCATGCACCTGTCAATTTTGAGATTTTGCGCGTTTTGGTTTTTCATAAAGTGTTTTTTTTTTTGGACTGGTGGAAAGAAAACATCCAAAATACACTTTTAAGTGTATATTTTATAGCACTTTATCTGTTTGCGTCTGTAGATTTCAATTCATTATTTAGGAGGATCTATTGACAAAAAAACAAAAATAACACACATAAATGGTGTATAAAGTGGTGTATAAAGACATAATGAATTGTTATGTTTTTATGACCTTAGAATGATCTACATACACCGTGGGTCCCCTTACATGTTAAAAAGGGATAGTTCACCCGGTCATTGTCATCATTTACTCACCCTCAAGTTGTTCCAAACCTGTATACATTTCTTTGTTCTGCTGAACACAGAGAACGATATTTGGAAGAATGTTTGTAACCAAGCAGATCTCGTCCCTGCTGACCTCTAATGGTATTTTCTTAGTATGGTAGTCAATGGGGGGGCGAGATCTGTTTGGTTATTGACATTCTTCCAGATATCTTCCTTTGTATTCAGCAAAACAAAGAAATTTATACAGGTTTAGAACAACTTGAGGGTGAGTAAATGATGACAAAATTTTCATTTTTGGGTGAACTATCCCAAAAATCGCCATTTTGCGCCACCATGTTTCTACAGTAGCCCTAAATGGACAAACTGCTCTACAGAGCGCGTTTCATCACTATGCTGTTTTTCTTCTTCTTCGTTGGTGTTTTTAGAGGCTTTTAAAGTACTTAATTCAACAAGTTCTTCTAAGTACTGGAATTTTACTGGAACTGGAGTTTATAACACCATATAACATTTGTTTAATATTGTGTAGTTGTGTTTGTTGAACCAATATGCCACTTTTGCATTCGCATCAGTCCCATCATGTACAGTAATCTTATTTAAACATTTTTAATTTGCATAAATATTTAAATGTAATGTCTGCTAACATTCACTCCCTCTCCTCTCTCTCTGTTCTCCCACCTTCCCTCCCTTTTTCCCTCTCTTTTTCACTGCAATCCAATATAACAGCCATCAATCATGTGCATACTGTACAAATACACAGCTCACAGTTAAATCTCACCAGTGAGCAAGACACTAAACAGTTAACAGGGCATTTCATTCAACTGCACACTAAATCCTGGTGTTGATTTACAAACACGAGTAAACTCTCTCCCACACACACGCTGAATAAATACAGTTGATAATGGAGCTGTGCTGTGTGGGCATACACCAGAGGCTGAGGGTTAGTGTTTATTACTGCACTGGAATTTTCCATTACCTGTGATGAGTTCAGCACAGTAGGGAGCTGCGATATGGCCGAGAGAAGTGTTTGCTGTGGGAAGAGCGAGAACGGCTGCTTAGGCAGAGAGAGAGAGCGATGCTGGGCTGGGGCGGCCCACCTAACAGATGTGTGTTGTTTTATGTTGGTGTGAGAGTACGCTAAACATCTGGGTCTGCTTGACGTCGTTGGTTTTAGTTGATTCAGGTCTTTTAAAACCTCTTTTCTCTCTCTCTCTTAACAGGAGGCCTTCTGGTCATGCTGATAAAGAAGTGATGGCCGCCACCGTCCTGACCACATTGTCCACCAGCCCGCTGGTGCTCAACCCTTCCTCCAGTGCCTCAGGTTAAACTCCGCTCTGACCCCGTCTACCATGCTAGCACCTGCCGTCATTAACTGATAGGTCCCAGAGCATTTAGGTTGAGTGGCGGCTCGTCAAATAAGCTCCATAACTGCCCAAAAGGACTCCTGCTTTCTCAATTCTTATATGTTTTATATAGAAAATGGCTGTGTATGATTTCTGTGCCACCAAACAGAATTGTAAAAATAATGGTTCTTTTCGAACACTGTGTTCTAATGGAACCAGTCCATTCCATTTCAAACAGATAGTCCTGCACCAGACTCACGCCATTGGTTAAGCCAGTGTTGCTGGTAAATATGCCGAAACAAATGTATTGTATGATAGCGCCACAGTGTTTAGAGTTTTTTAAGGGATTGAAATGGCTGACTTAGACTACCGCTCAAAAGTTTGGGATCGATTAATACTTTTATTTAGCAAGGATGCATTAAATTAATTGGATATGGCAGTACAGAACCAATGTTTTCTATTTCAAATAAATGCTGTTCGTTTGAACTTTCTATTCATCAAAAAATCCTGACAAAATGTATCATTGTTTCCACAAAAATATTAAGCATCACTCGTTTCGACATTGGTAACAATAATAAATATTTCTCGAGCATCATATCAGTATATTAGAATGATTTCTGAAGGATCATGTGACGCTGAAGACTGGAGTAATGATGCTGAAAATTCAGCTTTGCCATCACAGGAATGAATTACATTTTAAAATTTTTTAAATTGTAATAATATTTCGCAATATTACTGATTTTAATGTAATTTTGATAAATAAACACAGCCTTGTGAACAAAAGAGACTTTTTTCAAAGAACAAAAAATCTTACTGAACCCAAACTTTTTAATGGTAGTGTATAAAGTAGGGTTTCTTGCACCAAAAATGGTCATAATTTAGTTTTAAATGACAGTTTTTACACTCTACCCTTTACAGTTAAACAGGCTGTTTTCCCTACTGTACCTTTAAGACTTCTGGATGTAAATGGCCTCTGTTATGATTGGCTAATCTCAGCATAGTTCACACCATTGTTCATTAGACTAGCTGAGTTGTCATTGTAAATGTGACTACAAAATGACACCATGGCCACAAAGATTTCTAAACAGGCTGTTTTTGCAGATTAGTTTCATGAAATAGTCTGTGTAGACAAGAGTTTTGCGTGAATGTAATCATCTACATGGTCTTCGGACTCATATTTCAAAAAAGCAAGAAAAATCCTGTTTTCCATTTTATGTCCCCTTTAGCATGATGAAAGGAAACCCGGACTTGTAATTGAATGGGTTTGTAAGCGCAGTGACTTGTCCTTCCTTCAGCTCATGGCTTCCAAAACCAAAAATATGCTGACAGATTTTCAGAAGAAAAGACAATAGATATTGTGCGGCAATAGAAGTGATTTAGCTCTTGCATTGATGTTTTATTGGACTTTGTTTTGACCTTAAATGTATCCTAACACCTTCATGTCGTTCCAAACCCATATGACACAAAAGAAGATGTTTTGAGAAAAATAGCTAAAATAGCTAAATTATGCTCTATTCCATACAGTTATAATAAATAGGTAAAGCTTTCAAGCTTCAAAAGCTTATATCGTACCCTTGAGTGGGATGTTAAACAGTGAGTCAAACTTGAGAAATGAATCAGTCAGAGATTGTTCTTTTTTTAAGAGCAGGATTTTTAATGTTAACCGGACTGTGGTGAAAGTGTTCTTGTATTGCATTTGTTCTGACCTTTTCAGAGATTCTAGAACAAAATGAAAAGTGAGAGTATTCTTAAGCTGTGTCACAAAACAGCTGGTGTCACTCCAAAGTCCCTTACTTTTGTGTCTTGGAAGGAACAGGCTGTTTTAATGGATCCCCTGAACTTTTCCATGGAGGATTTCCCTCTTGTTTATTGAGTAACTCAGATCATCAGCTCTCTTGTGGTATTAGCCGACCTTCTCTGGTTTTATATTGTACTATATTAGTTAGCCAACATTATATCAATGATGGATTGTGGATGAACAGTTTATTAGGATGTCAGTTCAAAGGTTTGGAGTCAGTAAGACTGACCATTTTTTTGTATTTTTGAAAGAAATTAATGAATAGTTCAACCATGAAACTCTATTCGCGTTCTGATTGGTTCGTTCAAAGAAACGTTCTTAGCCAATCAATGTAATGTCTTCATTACCATTTCCCTTTATAACCATGACGCATCCAAACGAATACACTATCTCTGCACGCTATGCAAATTGTTATTCTACCCCTCCACCTCCCCAGCACCACTTGCCTAGATCTGCTAAATGGTACTATTGTATTTTTGATCAGATAAATGCAGCAAGAGACTTCTTTCAAAAACATTATGAATTCTTACTGAGCCCAAACTTTTGATTGGTAGTGTACATAATATTTGTCACTTGATCATATGCTTAGAAAAGGTGCATCATATATAGCTTCAAGGTGCAGCGATTTAAAAAAAAATGCTGAAAGCTTATTTTCTACATGGCAGGTCAGCGATAGTGAGAGTAAGATTTGCCTGTAAATACAGACTGCTACAAAAAATGTTGAAAATGGTTCACTACATTGAAATATTCTGAATATTAAACCTTTTCCTGGATGGTTTATGAAAATGTGAATGTGCAGCAAGATAAGGCTTTGAAATGACACAGGACATTAGTAAATAGTTTTTCTCGTGTTCATATTTGCATAAGTCATATTTCTATGTCACTTTGATATAGATGCTTTCAGCTGATAGCACACATCCTGAAATATCATTACATCTCATTACTCTTGCCTAGAGGACAGTTTAAGTAAAATGTGGCACAGCTTTCCTTACACTCCATTACTATTTAATCTAGGACATTGGCCTTGGGATTGGATTTTATGTGTTTTTCATTTTGCATTGTCATTTTTTAATATCTTTAATGCAAACATATTGCCCATCTGGGAAATTAAAGACTTATTGTACTGTATCATGGTGGCTGCACAAATAAAAGACAAGATTCTCTTTCCTCCCCACTAGAAAATAGATGAGGACTAAATAAATATGGTCTGCCGGTAGCTCAGTATAGTGGCTCATGTATCCTAATGACTAACGGCATAAGGCCTGCTCCTCAAGGCAGCTTGTTCTCGCCAAGAACTGCCCATATTGGAAGAGACTGTCTGACAGACTTGTAAAGTGACCAACCACAGTTTGGGTTTGTGGAATGGATTATACCACAATAAAATACTGATGTGAGGGAAATAAATCAAACAATGGTGCATCAATCTTCATGTAGGACTGGGGCAGAAACTGTACACGCTTAAAAATGAAGGTTCTTTATTGGCATTGATTGTTCCATGAAGAACCTTTCAAATGCACAAAGGGTTCTTTATAGTGGAAAAAGGTGCTTGAGATTATTAAAGGGGTGGTTGATTATGATTTCACTTTTTTTTTTAACTTTAGTTAGTGTGTAATGTTGCTGTTTGAGCATAAACAACATCTGCAAAGTTACGACGCTCAAAGTTAAATGCAAAGGGAGAAAGAAAATAGCTTTTTAGGGACTACGTCAAACGGCTGGTAGGGACTACAACAAGCTTCTTCTCGGGTTAGTGACATCACAAACCCCAAAATTTACATAAACCCTGAGAACACGCAACAAAGGGCGTGAGGCCGTATTGGGCTGCTTTAGAGAAGAGGAAGAGTTGTTGTAGTAGAGTGTTGTTGCCATGCCGTCATTTTATGCCGGACTGCTTCACAAACAAGGGTCAATTCAACTTTGGTTTTGCACAAATGATTAACATGATGACACATGCTAGTCGATGAGTTGAATCAACTCCACAACAACTACATAAATTTATCCACTAACCGTTCAGAAACGTCCAGTTTCATTCTAAAAGAAATAACTTCTTCCTGAGTCTCTCCATCAGTGTCCGACTCTGGTTTGAACAATGTAAGGCTGAACACCGTTACTGACAATCCTCATTTTGGCTGTGTGAGATTCTCCAACCGAAGCGTGAGCTGTTAAAGCTCCGCCCTCTTCTGGAAAAGGGGCGGGGAGCAGCAGCTTATTTGCATTTAAAGGGACACACACAAAAACAGCATGTTTTTGCTCACACCTAAATAGGGGCAAATTTGACAAGCTATAATAAATGATCTATTTGAGCTGAAACTTCACAGACACATTCTGGGGACGCCAGAGACTTATATTACATTTTGTAAAAGGGGCATTATAGGTCCCCTTTAATGTTCTTCACTCTAAGAAAAATTGGTTCTTTTAAGAACTGTTCACTGAAAGGTTCTTTGGGGACCCAAGAATGGTTCTTCTATGTGAAAACCCTTTTTTAGAGCCTTTATTTTTAAGAGTGTAGGGCTACTTAGATTATAATTCTTTCCTGTCGCTATTGTGCCCTTGAGCCGAACACTTAACCCTTAAATCATGCTACTCCAGAGAGTCTGTTCCTGTAATTAGTGTACTGTAAGCCACTTTGAATGAAAAACATCTGCTAAATTGCAAGTGTGCACATGCTGGAAGAACCCAGAGCATAATCCTAAGAGGTCAAGTGTCATGAAATGGAGGTGATTTGCCTGTTTGGGATCATTCAAGGTCAGCAGAGCTTGTACTGTTGCTCAAGGTTGTGTGACATGTCTTTAAGCTTAGAGATTTAGTTGTTTAAGTTTGTTCAGGGTTATAATTGCTTAACATCAGCTGGACAGTGAGCCTTATTCTGCTGCATAGCTCAACGTAAGGTATATCTTCAGAATTGTGTTTACAGCCGTTATGTTTTTACCTTTCTAGTTATTTCAGAAGTACAGTCATGGCTGCTGATGCACTGATGCATCATAGAGATTTACCCGAAACCGAAATTAATGTTTTTATTTAGCTGGAAACCAAAACTAAAAACTAAAATAAACTTACATATAAACAATATGTAATAAACTAAAGTTTAACTAAAGCATTTAATTTGCACATAAGGCAGTTTTTTTATATCAACTTTTTAATTATATAATTATAAACAGTGGCTGTAATACAAACTTGTTTTCATGACTGATTTATTCAGACATGAAATAGACATTTCGTTTCAGTCAATGATTTCGGCCTTCCAAAACCATTTTGGCCAAAAATAAATAAATAAATAATCATATTTTCAGTTGCCCAAATTTCGGTGCATCACTAATTGAACATTTAGTTTTTTCTTTGATACTGATTTTTTGGATCAATACAAATGCTATGGTAAAAAGTAACATAGTGTACCTTTAATTTCTACCTTTTTAATTAATGTATTATGAACAAACATGAATTAACAATGAACTTTAACCTACACTCTAAAAAACACTGGGTTAAAAAGGTCACTATGATTTTGCCAAGTAAGATATGTTTGTTAATCCTGGAACAACATTCCTGTCCAGAAACATAGTCTTAACCCTATCCCTAAAATCAGAGGGAAATGATAAGAGTGGTGTAGAAGACCCTTACCCTGGTTGTAAGCCTAAACTGGACATTAACTGTAAGCCTGTCCCTCAAATCTGATTGGTTGATTGGAATGTTGTGCCAGGATCAACAAGTATGTTGATTCAGGAACATTGTTCTATTTGGTAAATATAGGACAGAACACATGTTGGGCTAATTTTACCCAGCATAATGTGTAGATTTTATTCATTCATTTTTACTATAATACTAGTTTGTTTTTTATTCATGAATAAGTGCTTACAGATTAACTTAAATCCTCTAAACTTTTGTAAAATACTGCACACAACCACTGGTTTACTTGATAACTTTATTTTCAAATATTATCATATTTTACATCATAGTTTATATCATTTTTAGTATGTAGATTATACAGTTTTGCCTTCATTTAAACTCGTTTAACAAACATTGGAAGTAAAAATTAAACATTTAGAAGTAATTCCAGTGGAACTGACCAGTCTCTGTTTTCCCGTTTCCACCGTAATGGTGCTGGTTCTGTAAAGTGTTACTTTTAACACTGTAGTACATTTTACTTTTAACACTTTTTTACATTGATAAACACATTTACTGAAGCAGTAACATAAGTTGTTAATTTCTGCATTAATCAGTGTACACAAGGTCATGTGTTACAATTTTTGAAACATTTCTTTCACTAAAAATGCCACCGTTAAACAAACCAGTTGTGAAACAAATTTCTATCACGCATTAATGAAATAACACAATGGATTTAGTGTGCATCTGTTATTTTATCTTGATCCAGTGTTGCGTGCCATCATCATTTTTTTTCCATTATGTTCTCACCAACTCAGTGTGACTAAGCAGTATAAAGCTATAAAAAATTCACAAACAAATCAATACTATTCACACTGGGTCTCATGCCAAATTCCCTGCATTCTGTGAGAGAGAGCAGATCTTGGCATATATGGCATGCTCTCTTTGACAGAAATTGGCCTAGCCTTCAAATAACAAAATGATGGATAATTGCAATATAGGTTTGGATTGATACCATTTTGGCTTTGGCAAGTTACCAGCCTTATATTAAAGAGGACCTATTATGTTTTTTTACATGTTCAACTTGTAGTGTTGCTGTTTGAGCATGAAAAAGGTCTGCAAATTTACAAAGCACAAAGTCACTCCAAAGGGAGTTATTCTCTATATCAGTAAGCACTAAACAACAAAGAGGTCACAATGTTCCTCATTTAAATAATTCCCGCCGAAGACATATGCAAAAAAAGGGGTGGGGCCTGGTTGAGTGGCATTAGTAGTGTGTTGAAATTCGCAGTTATGGTAAGAGGCGTGACATTTCCCAAACATTCTGGAAGCGGTTAACCAATCACAATACTCTGATCAGCTGACCAATCAGATCACTTTGTGGTTTTTAGAAGGAGGAGCTTCATAGAAACCGGAACTAAACAGAGCGTTACTGACAGACTGGGAAGAGAGGTGCTGCAACAATGTCAAAAATGTAAAAAATAATGTGTTTTTTGAACATTCGAACATGAAAACTTATTCTAGTACTTATTCCCGACCCCCCCCCCCCAAAAAAAAAAAAAGCTTTCCAAAAAGGCATAATAGGTCCTTTAATTGATCATATGTTTAACTATAAATATTTTTCTGTTTTTGTTTTTTTTTTTTTGGGGATTTAATTAGTTGTGTTGTTTTGTCTTTTTTTGTTGTTATTTTGTTTTGTTTTGTTTTGTTTAGTTTGGTTGTTTTGTTTTTCTTTTGTGTTTGTTTTGTTTTTTGTTTTGAATCTGTGGATGTGTTTACTGCTGATTTCTAATTAAATCCTGCAGTGTGTCGGGATATGTAACACTGCCAGTAATCGCAGTGTCAGTCAGACTTTTAGAGCTCTTTTCCTGCTTTTTAAATTGCTGTCTTCTGTCTTCAGGTGTAGATCTGGCTAGTAAAGGCTGGAAAGAGAGCCTGTCTGCCAGCTACAGCAGCTCCACCAGTGGGAACTGGAGCTGGGACGCCAGTGACCAATCAGTGCCCTCCACGCCGTCCCCGCCCCTCTCCAACGATGCCGGCAAGAGCTTCCTGCTTTCCTCCCAGAGTGATGACAACAATGAGGAAACCGAGAGTACACACTTCCTGTTTGAGGACCCCATCCCCCGGAAACGAAAGGTAGGGGTCAGGTCATATGAGCAAACAGTGTGGTTAATCAGACCTTGGTAACAATGTGTTCAGAGTTCAGCTGAGTAGTTTTTGTGGCAAAGGTGGCAGTGAATTTACCTTCAGTAATTTAAGAGCTCCATTAAACACATCAGCTTGGCTCTGGCACAACAAGTCTTGTCACCTACGTGATGGAGTGTTTTCATTCTCTCTTTCATCGTCTCCATTTCGTCCCCTCTTCTTTTCAGTTTTTTGTAGTGTGGAATCACTCCAGAACGTGAATGTGGTTTCAATGTCAGGAAGCCATTAGCCTTTCTGCCTGTTCACCTTGTTTTGGTAGAGGCCGAGGATGTTTGTGTGTGTGTGTGTGTGAGGGGGGGGAGGGTTCCGTTACAGATCCACTCGGGCTTATCCTTTCACAGCGCTACAAACATCTTAACACAAGTTTTTCACACAATTCCCGAGTGCACAATCTTGTATACATGGATCGTGTCATGCCTACACGCCTCTTTCTGAAAAAAAGGAGAAAAGTGAAACATGTTTTCTCAGAGGTTTCTTTTCTTTTTTTTATACAGAATATTTCTCAATTCTGATGCAATATGTGCAATTTCAGATATTGGACAGAGAAATTAATTGGGCAGAAAAACTTTCCTTAAGTGATATCAGACATTTAAAGGTACAATATGTAAGATTTTTGGATTAAAATATCCAAAAACCACTAGAATAGTGTTATATATTTTGTTGACTTGTGTACATACATTATCTCACATGTCTCCAAGAATGATTAAATCCAGAGAAATAAGCAATTTTAACCAGGACACGGACTGTGTCCATGCACACTTTAATATATTATATGTTTTACTAGACAGGTGAGCAAGGATACATTAATTGACAGAAAATTAATCATTGTTATATAGCTCAACACAGTAAGTCTTATTGTTTAAATCATGTTTTTTTTATTTACCACGAGTACCGTTTTACCATGACTAATATCGATCTAGCTTACTGCAGTGTGCAACAAATGTCTCATAGTAGCTGCAGAGCGAACGCACAGAGTGGCATTATAACAACTTTCAACACACAAATGTATCTAATATGATAAACAGCACTACATTACCTCACATACGCATTATTGGAAGAAGCAGAACACCCTGCTTCATACAGTAATGTTAATATATCTTTAGCTTATCCATGAATATGATGCCCGAGTCCCAGTGGTTTCTTAGACGTGAAGACAACACCTCCCATGATTCCACGAAATCAAGGTGTTATCAAGCTTTTGTTTTGAATAAGCGACCTCTAGTGGCGAAAAATTACATATTGTGCCTTTAAGTGATATCAGAAATTTAAAAATAATGTTCTGGGTTCAGTGCAACATAAGCGGCATTGACAGCATCTGTGGCTGTTGTTTAGGACAGAAAATATTTTTGAGGGTTTTTTAATGTTCATGAAACAAGTCTCTTATGCTTATCAAGGCTGCATGTATTTGATAAAAATACAGTAAAAACAGTCATATTGTGAAATTTCTTAATATAATTTAAAATGTAATTTATTCCTGTGATGGAAAGCTGAATTTTCAGCATCATTACTCCAGTCTTCAGTGTCACATGATCCTTCAGAAATCATTCTAATTTGCTGATTTGTTGCTCAACAAACATTTCTTATTATTACCAATGTTGAAAAAAGTTGTGCTGCTTCATTTTTAATTGGAAACCACAATTTTTTTTCAGGATTCTTTGATGAATATAAAGTTCAAAAGAATGACATTTATTTGAAATATAAATCTTTTGTCTAATTACACATTTACTGTCAGATTTGATCCATTTAAAGCATCCTTGCTGAATAATACTATTAACTTCTTGGAAAAAAAAAATAACAGTGGTGTAAAACCAAAAATCACATTTATAGCAAGGCACTTGCTGTGGAAATTAATAGAGCAAGGCATTGCACTGAAATAAATGTTTAAAAACATACTGTTACAAAAAGACTTCGACTTGCTAAAATTGTTAATATAGGAATGCTTGCTGACCATATCTGTGCAAAGTTATATCCAGCCTTTCAATTGCTGTCATAAAGTTTGTAAACCAAGTAACTTTTGCAAAATATGTCAAAGTATCAGCAAACTCCAGTCACAGGAATTACATCATAACGCATAATAACTGGAAGTTTATCCACAGTAGATAAACAGATTATTTTACAGCTCTACAACCCCGCAAAACTTTACTTTCAACTTTAAAGCTCAAATAACACACTTTTTTTTGTAGAGAACACAAAATATAATTAAATTCTGCTGTGAAAGCCTATGGACTTCCATTATAACCTTGTCAAAAAATCCTAAAGAACGTGAACTGCGTTGCTAATGGAGTTTCCGTCATAACTTTGATTTCCGAAAAGATCCTAACAGGTGCAAATAAGAATACACTAAGCCCTTACTAAACAGAGTTTTTCAGTTTCTTTTCATTTTAAAAGAATCCTTAGGGGATTGAAGAACCCCTTAGGGGATCCCATTAGGATTGTTTCAGATTATGTTAGAAACCCCATAAGCCATCCTGTACACATCTAGAAATTTAGTCAAAATGTCAAAGACAGAATTCAAAAAATAGATACGAGTTGTTTATTTCACACTGGTGCGCATTACATAATGTTTAATATGTGTTCAGCTCATTTTTGGCTGGAGTGCAATTCTCCTGTGTGTGTACAGAGACAGATGGATGTGTCCCGTACTGCTAATGCTTGTCTTAGGCAACAGCGCTGGCTACCTCTTCTATTATTTCAGCTCACCAGACGCCTCCCTGCATGCATATATGTCCTGCTATAGCCAATAAAAACCACTGTGAATGAAGGAGAAGAGAAAAAAAAGCAAAGTTCTTTGAACCAAACCAAGCCAAATGCTGAGCAGCTGGGTGAAGTGTAACACAAGAGGACTGGCTGTTCATTCATAAAGACAGATGGAAACATACACTTCCCAGCCCTTTTTCAGTAGGTTTTGGTTAATGGTTGTCACATCATCTCTGACGAGGCTTCGATGGGAAATGTTTCATAGGCTTTCGTGATCTGTGAAAGGGTTAACATCATCAGCCTTGAGAAGAGCTGAGAGTATTTGCTTGTTTTTGTATGTGTGTGAACAGACACACCCACTCATTGACTCTGAAGAGAGCAGTGAACAGGTCCGGACATGTTTCACATTTCAGTTAATGTGATAACTTTTCTCACAAATTAATTTCCTGGGGTTTATCAGAAGAAATTATGATGATTATTAAATGTAATGACAATACAATCTTAGCTCACTGTTTGTTCCGGAGTGTCATTATTTCACACCGTTCTCAGCCTGAACTCTTGGTAAATGGCTCCCACTTTATATTAGTTGTCTTTAACTACTATATGTACTTACATTTAAATTTTTCATTTCATACAATGCACTTATTTTCTACATACATGTTTTTACGTTGTACTTATTTAAAAAAAAAAATACCTGCATGTAATTACAGCTGTAATTAGTTTATGTATCTCTTATACCTTAACCCACCCTTAAACCTACCCATACCAAACCTGTCCCTAACCTTACCCGTATCCACATCAATAGCAGCAAAAGTGTTTTGCAATACAGTATGAACACAATAAGTATGTTGTACTTATTTTTTAATGCTATTACATAGTAGTTAAGGCCACCTAATATTAAGTGGGACTGGTAAATGAATTGAGAAAATTTGCCTCCAATAAATATATATATATATATATATATATATATATAAAAATACACATATATACACAGTACTGTGCAAAAGTCTTAGAAACGTTAGTATTTTCACCCCCAAAAAAGGGTTTTAAGCCAGTTATTTATATCTTTTGCTGTAGTGTGTCAGTAGGAAATATCAGTTTACATTTCCAAACATTCCTTTCACCATTAATTGTAATAATCCAGTGAGATTTTTGTATGCTCAAGGAGTCTGACAACAACCGGTATGATCTCACCACTATCAAGTCTGTGATTACATAAACAGACTAAATCCAGAAGAACTGTGGCCGTGTCTCCAAGACGCTTAAAGAAACCTACCTGCAAAGATACATTACTGTGAACTTCTATTAACTAAATCAAATCAATATTTGGTGTGACCACACTTTGCCAGCTTTTGTCCAGGTACACTTGCACATAGTTTTTCAGGTAGCTTTTCATTATAACAACTAATGGCAAAAGGAATTTTTAGAAATGTGAACTGATATTTCCTACTGACACACTACAGCAAAAGATATAAATATATATATATCATAACATTTATTTTAAGTTTATTTTAATTTATTTTAAATGTATTATTTTATTTTATTTACATTGTTACTATTTCAAATAAATGCTTTTCTTTTGAACTTTTATTCATCAAAGAATTCTGGTTTCCACAAAAATATGAAGCAGAAAAACTGTTTTCAACATTGATAATAAGAAACATTTTTTGAGCATCAAATCGTCATATTGTAATGATTTCTGAAGGATCATGTGACACTAAAGTAATGATGCTGAAAATTCAACTTTGATCACAGCCATTTTAAATTGTAAATATATTTCTTAGTATTACTGTTTTACTATATTTTTGTGCAGGACATCATGTAACTTGTGAGTAATTTCTTTGCATGTATTCATTTTTTTTTTTTTTTTTGTTAATTTTGAACACTGGCATAACTAAGCACTCTATTGCGGTAAAGTGTGTTAAGAGACTGATTCATCATTTGAATCACCTACAGAACCACAGATATCAAGTATGTTAGATAAACACAGATGAGATTTAGAGCGAGGGGGCAAACAAAATACGCTGTAGCTCTGGTGAAAGTGACACAACAGCACAGGAGGTATGAATCTCCCACACATGGCACACATGCCGTCACCTGGCAGTGTCACTGTTGTTTTGAAGTGCTGTAATAGTTGTTTCGCTGCAGCAGTGAAAAGCCTTCGTGCTTTTGGGGCAGCAGTGGGCTGAAGGGAATTTCTGCTGCACATACACATGAGGCTTATGCAATCAGACCTCTGAATCACTTCTGATAGCGGCCTTGACTGCAAATAGAGCAGATCTCTTTTTAATGATGCACTTACTAATTATCATTCTCTCATTATTCATTTTTAAAGTGTGTTTTATGCTTATAGTTCTAAAGCAGAAGTGTATTAATATTCCTCAGGCATTTTTCTTCAATTAATTCAGCCCAAAACGCTTGGCATACGGACAACATTCAAACTTTGTTTTGTAGCCTTAGGTGTGCTATTTTGGTCTTTTATAAGCTTCATACTGGGGTGCTTCATTCATGAGAAATGTAAGATTTAAGTTTGACTTGATAAAATAGCATACTCAAAAATCTAAATATTACAGCAAAGATGTCACTGTTAAATTTGCATACAGATTCATGATTGGCTGCCTTTACAGTCCAGAAACCTAAACTTCCCTAAAACTTTAGCAACTTCGGGAACACTGGTATGTCCTTTTTAAAACATAAATTGTATGTTTGTTTGTTCCAGAACTCCATGAAGGTGATGTTTAAGTGTCTGTGGAAGAACTGTGAAAAAGTCCTCAGCACCTCCTCAGGGATCCAGCGCCACATCCGCACCGTCCACCTGGGGTAAGCGTCAATCGGACAAATCACACCTGGAATAGATGAACATGTTTGTTCTTGCATTTACACAAGCAATTTGTTTGCCCACACTAGACGTGACTCGACTACAAGATGTGACAAAATCAATCAAAAATCACAGCCAATCAGGAGAGTGTGTGGGCGGAGTCTCTCTGCAAGCGCACTGCACTCACAATGAATTCAAAAATATTACACAGATTTAAAGGGTTAGTTCACCCAAAAATGAAAATTTCTGTCATTAATTACTCACCCTCATGTCGTTCCACACCCGTAAAGACCTTCTTCTATCTTCAGAACGCAAATTAAGATATTTTTGATGAAATTCAAGAGCTTTCTGACCTCCGATAGACTGCAACACAATTACCACTTTCAAGGCCTAGAAAGGTAGTAAAGACATTGTTAAAATAGTCCATGTGACTACAGTGGTTCAACCTTAAATTGTTGAATAAAGTTATTTTTTTTTTGTTTTTTGCGCACAGAAAGTATTCTCGTCGCTGGGGTGAACTAAACCTTTAACATAATTAAAAACACATACTGAGTGACTGAAACAATCTTTGTCATTGAATATTTGTTTGTTCACAGTTGAATGTTTTTGTTTCCTTTTATTTTCAAGATCTCTGGTGAATTTTCCATTTCAGTACAGCCAGAAAGGTCACGTGAAATGATATTCAAACTTACATTAAATTCTTTTAACATTAAAAAAAGCACATGATCAGTACCTGAGATTATCACTGTCATACTTTGTATGTTGTTGTTCCAGTTGCGACGTTGCAGAAATGGAAACTGTCGCAGGACACTGTGTTAAAAGTAAATACGGGGTCGGGGACATACTGGCAATCTTTCAGGGGCGTTTCCTGCAAGGAGAAAAGGGAGGTAGTGTCTCCTCAAAAAAAACTGATTATAAAATAATCAATATTACAAAGAAAATTACAAAATGTGACATTAAAAGTGTAAAAGTCACTCGTTTTTATAAAGTAACACTGTCCAACAGTGACACCCGCAAGGTGAAGTTACAGCGGTAGATCCCTGATCCCATTGACTTTTAACAGACCCCCTAAAGCGTGCGCTGGGTTTAGTGGGGGGTAATTGAGAAAGAATGGGGGGAAGTCACATGAGAGGAGGCAATGCCTCCATTGCGCCATGATTGAATATGATCGATTATGATTGGTTTGTGTGATAAATCCCGCCTCTTGTTTTCGTGCACGTTCTGCGTGTTCCTGAAGGAAGACAATGATGGCATTAATGGGAAGACTAATTAAAAAGTAAGTAAACAACTCAGCCATTTAGATATCACTGCTTTATGTCACGTCAAAATCAAACTTGAAATGGGCTGAAAACATGATGATGGTGAGCAATCAGTTAGGGAAAATTAAAGTTACAGTGTAGCTACGAGCTTGATGACTGCTGAAAATAAGTTGAAGAAAAAGCTGAACATTAGATCACAAATAAAATATATTGTTTAAATTGTTACTGCCTTTAGTGGCCTTTAAATGCATAAAAACACTGACTTGATGAAATTTATACTTGATTTTAATAAATGCAAAATTACATAGTGTAAAACTACAAAATAGAATTTTATTTGGTCTCTCTTTTTTTATGTAATACTTATTTAACCAGGAAAATTAAACAGGGACAGGGACAGGGACATAAATTTGTATTTGATGTATAAAAAAAAATGGGAGGACCTTGCCTCCTCATTTTAAAACCACTGCTCTCTTTTTAGTAAATGTAATGTTAACTTTTAAAGCTTTAGAGGCGGAGATGATTTTGTCCATATGAAGGGTGCAGTTTGTCTGTCAGTCTCTGAGGATGGGGCAGCTCAGGGTGCTCTTCTCTTTCTGAGCACCATAACAGGAGGTAGAGAGGGAAACACATTCTGATGGAAGTAGTAAGAGTGTTTTTATAGCCTCTTGTTGCTACCTGACCATCCCATGTAAATCAAGCCTCTGTGATGATGTTTGCACTGCTGCCCCCTGCTGGTGGCCTGTTGACGTGCGCACAAGAGCACCGAGCCTGCAATCCGAGGCTGGCCTAAGTTTTAGCATCATGTGTTTTCAGGCGAAATGGAGATTCTGACTACAGCGATGGCGAGGAGGATTTCTACTACTCTGAAATCGAGGTGAACATGGACACTCTTTCGGAGGGGCTGTCCAACCTCACGCCCACCTCTCCTACTACGTCCGGGCCGGCCCCTGTCTTCCCCATCCTGACTTGTGATGTGTCTCGATCTGAGCCCGCCCACATGATCCACACCCCACTCAGCCAATCAGCACCGTCGGCGCTGTGTCACATCCGCACTGACCACGCTTACCAGGTAACATCGCTCTTCACTGTGAATAGGCGTCTTATTGAACACACAATCCCTTCTATCTGCACTCAATGGAGTGCGCGTGTCATATAATGGGTTTGAGGTTTAGTGATGAAGTCTTCATACACACTCTCCTACAGTTCTTTTGTCAATCTGTGTGTGGGTGGACTTTAAGAACATGATATTCTTTCAGATCCCCCACGCAAGGCTCTGTTTTAGTTATTAAAGCAGCTCAAATCTCTCACCATCAGGGTCAGAGTCAACAAAGCTTTATTATCATGGCTATAAACCCAAAATCAAAAATGTAATATATTTTGTTTGAAGACTATGAAACCTCATTTTGCATTATTTTCATGACAATTAATTGCAGTTCTAATACTCTCATTAGCATGTGTCTTAAAGAGATAGTTCACCCTAAAATTCTCACCCTCATGTTGATGCAAACCCATAATCCTTCTGTTCATCTCTGGAACACAAATGAAGATATCTTTAATATTTTCTCATAATATCTGTCCATTCATTGAAAGTTCATACCAAACCTTACAATGACAAAAAGACATCGTAAAACTAATCCATATGAATCAAGTGGTTGAATTTTAAGTCTTCTAAAGAGACATGATCGCTTTGTATGAGGAAAAGATTTAATGTGGGCTTTTAGTCACATATGAAGTGTGCAAATTTTGGTTTTGGCAATGGACTGGCAAAAATGATGAGAGGATATTAAAAATATCTTCATTTTTGTTTAAAGATACAGAATTCTTAGGGGTTTAGAATGACATGAAGGTGAGTAAATGATGACAGAATTTACATTTTTGAGTGAATACAGCATAAAAAGCATAAGCATACTACCATAACTACACAAAAGCATAAACAAATAATACCATAATGTATAAATACAATTGAATTACAGTTATGAGAATTTTGGGAGGAATTCTGTTTACTGTTGTCAATAATATGCAAATAATCTTAAAGGGCCTAAAAAAATGAGCTTCATTTTCTTAAAATGAAACTATAATGTATTTTTTTTAATTCACCCAAAAATGAAAATTCTGTCCACACCCGTAAGACCTTCGTTCATCTTCACAACACAAATTAAGATATTTTTGATGAAATCTGAGAGATTTCTGTCCCTCCATAGTTTGCAATGTAATTACCACTTTCAAGGCCCAGAAAGGTAGTAAAGACATCGTTAAAATAGTCCATGTGACTACAGTGGTTCAACCTTAATGTTATGAAGCAACGAGAATACTTTTTGTGCGCAAAAAAACAAACAAAAATAAGGAATTTATTCAACAATTTCTTCTCTTCTCTTCCCTGTCATTTTCCTACGCTGTTGATGTAGTAAACAGTGCAGCGATTCTGGGTTCTACGTCCGAACGCCGTCTCATTATTGGCCGACTGCTGCGTCAGCATTACACATATGCGTTGTGCTGCTCACCTGAACAGTGTAGGAGACTGACACGGAAGAGAAGAAAGTGTTGAATAAAGTCGTTATTTTTGTTTGTTTGTTTGTTTTTTCGACCTGAGGGAGGGGTTCTAGCAGACCAATCACAGCGCTTGCGGTCCACGTAGAATTGACGCATTGTTAGATTTTTGAAGAGGTGCACATCAGGCTACGTCGTAGGCTACGCGTGGTACACACAGCCTACGCCGTAGCTACAGCGTACACTTAGGGTGACCACCTGGCTATTCATTTGTTGCAGGACAGTAGATGTGATTTTGCGGGACACGTGTGAGACAGATACATTTACAATTACTACGCTATGTAAATATTGATTTACATTTGTTGGCAAACTTGGCATATGTGCCAATTAATGTTTCGGGTGGTGGGTCAGGTGCCCACATAATGTTGCACTTTTGGCAACATTAAATCCTGGAGAGAAGACAATTCTAGATTCATGGATGCACATGCAGGAGGACAAAGTTTGAGCACGCACATGTGATACCTGAGCGAGAGCGCGCACGCGTGTCCAGAATCCGTCTGTGAGCCAAGAGATTCCTGCTCGCACATTTGATGTGCTCGTGTTACAATAATGCGCTCTTGACATTTTTCATTATAATAACGCCATAGAACCCGCATTAAATGAACTATTAACGTGAGAAGAAAGTCGTGTCTGAAAGTCGCAATAATTTTTTAGTGCTTAAAACGAATGGAGAATATCTAATGTTTTTCCGTGGGTGGCGCTCGAGCATCGGCGCATGGTTCGTTGGAAATATTTAACATCAGGATAGATGATTACATGCTTTAAATCATCAGTCTGGGCAGCTTTGAGCAGCTCTTGAGGTTCTTATCCAGTATGTGAGATGAAATTCCTACTGGTGTAGATGTGTTTACCGACTTTGATGAGGCCCGCACTTAGCTATTCCTTTGCACTGTCAGTTGTCATCAGTGGGAAAACCTCTCTCTCTGGTTGTGTTGGTTGGTTATTTTCACAGCTAAAATATGACGGCTACACAAATAGATTTTTAAATGCCAGTTGCAGTTTTTATTATATTTCTTATTGTGGTATTGTAATTCCAGGGATGAAAAAAATTATAACACAGACATAAATGAAATGCGGGACACTATTTAAGTCTTGCGGGACGCGGGACAAAGCTCCCAATTTCGGGACAGGTGGTCACCCTACGTACACTCGACGCAGAAGTATAAATCAGCCTTAAGGTTGAACCACTGTAGTCACATTGACTATTTTAACGATGTATTTATTACCTTTCTGGGCCTTGAAAGTGGTAATTGCGTTGCAGTCTATGGAGGGACAGAAAGCTCTCAGATTTCATCAAAAATATCTTAATTTGTGTTCCGAAGAGGAACGAAGGTCATACGGGTGTGGAACGGCATGAGGGTGAGTAATTAATGACAGAAATTTCGTTGCTGAGGGGAACAAACCCTTTAATTCTATATATATATTCTTGTAAAACAAGAAATCTTGCAAGTGCACTTATCTTGTTTTAAGGATGTTTTACAGGAAAACAAGATTTGTTTGCAACGCAATTAGTGTGTGGCTTACTTTTTACATCTCTTTGCAGGAGTTTCTTGAGAAATTTTGTCCCAAATGGAATGAATGCCCTTTCTGAAATCTTTCAAACGGGCAGAGATTTATACATCTGACCTTTGCTCGCACACCAGATTGAGGGCTCTGTTAAATATCAAAAAGCCAGACTACTGCATACACACGTCTCTTTAATTGCCGAAATCGATTTTGTTGATGTATTTATGGGTCAGTGGGATGAGGTCAGGATTTCAGGACCAGGTTGCATAGGTTGAGTATCAGACCGTCTCATTTCTAATGGCTTGTCATGATGGAGTCTTTGAGGCCGCTCTTCTTGGCTATCGGTGGGTTGTGGTTGTACTTAACAGTGTTTTCTCTTCCTCTCTCCGCTGGCTTTGCTAATACCGCCTCTTACACACACTATGTTTTTCAGGCTACAACCCCTGTCAGCATTCCCAGCATGCCCTCTGAACCGCCTCACAGTGAGGATAGGATTAGTGTATCCTGGCAGTCGCCCCCTGTCATATATAAAGCTCTACCGGTGAGATGGCTCCTTTCTTTCTCTCTTTCTTGTTTTCTCACAATCTCTCTTTCTGTCAGAGACGCAGTCAACAGAGTTTGTCACCTTGTGAAAGACTTAGCTCACTAAACATTGAAAGGGCAGTGATTCTGTAAGCTTGGTCGACTTTTATTTGTCACTCCCAGCTTGTCTTTCTCTGTCTCTTGGGGTCTTTCAGAAGTTGCACTTGCATGACTTTTGGTTTCCTGTCTCAGATGCTTTTGCAGAACACAGAACACAAGTAGCTTCCAAACCCCTGTTACAGGTTGACAACTGCAGAAATCTAGTACCTGTCAAAAAGTGTTTATGAACCAGTTATGAAAATATATTGTGATCAGGGATGTGCCGTAATGGACCAATAATTAGTGGCGTTTGCTAAGAAAGCTTCGCTATTACTGTTATTTTGCCTTAGAAACTAGCCGTGAAAATAACCATCTAGAATCAGCCAGAACACTATAGCAACCACCCACAATACCCAAACATTGTTTTGCACAGACAAACAATACTGACAATTTTTTTTTTTAATATATAATGGTGTGAGAACAGGTATCAAAACACTCAAGGCTGAGTAAAAGAGAAAAGATGAACAACGATTACTTTTATAACCTACCATTACATAATTTACTGTTTGAATTGTGTGTATATGTATTAATGTTCAAAAGTTTGGGGTAGGTACGTTTTTTTTCTCTTTTTGAAAGAAATTAATACTTTTATTCTAAATTGATCAAAAGTAGCAGTAAAGACATTTACAATGCTACAAACCATTTCTATTTCAAATCAGTGCTGTTCTTTTGAACTTTCTATTTATCCTAGAAACCTGAAAAAGAAAGTATCACAGTTTCCACAAAAATATTAAGTAGCACAACTGTTTTCAACATTGATAATAATCAGAAATGTGTCTTGAGCATCAAATCAGCACATTAGAATGATTTCTGAAGGATCATGTGACACTAAAGACTGGAGTAATGATGCTGAAAATTCAGCTTTGATCACAGGAATGAATTACAAATATTCAACTATATTAACTCCCCTGACTTTGATGGAATTTTCCATCATTTACAGTTTTTTCAAATTACTTACACACAGTTTTTGAAACTATGGCTCCATTTCTCAAAACTCGACACACAAACCCCCAAAACGTCACACACATCTTTCAAAATCAATCACTTCACTCAAAACTTTTTTAACTATTTTAAAAATGGTGTTTTTGTGTAGTAACTCTACACACAAACATAAAATGATTAGCCACATACACCCCAAACTACACACAGACTTGAAAAATCTTGTGTCTTTTGCTTGTTCAGTGTACAGTGGAGTGTACAGGAGTTTGTCATAGTACTCACATGTACATTTGCACAAATATAGTATATACAGTATGTATGCACAACTGGTGAATTTTACACAGTTATGGAAGTGAACTGAATCAATACTAAACTGACTTGAGATGTATAATGACACTGTTGGCTTGTTAGAGCAGAATTGTTACTATTGTAAAGCTGCTGTGAAACAATCTAAATTGTATAAAGCGCTATATATATATATATATACAGGTGCATACACATAAATATATATACACACTATAAAGAGAAATGCAAGGGGGTAAGAATAATTTTTTTCTCGAAACACTGATATTCGATTTCTAAGTGATCAATTTATTTATAAGAGTTTTCACACATGATGGTTGTGTGTAGGTAATTGGGAAATGATTGTGGTATTTAAATGGCAGTGTTTCCCGAATGAAACACAAGAGCTGTTAGTTTTGAGTGATGTGTCTAATGTAGAGAACTGTGTTTAGAGTTTTGCAAAAAGGTCTGAAGATTCAGTACATGAGTGAATGGTTTCACTGAGTGGGCCTCAAGTACCACTTTTAGTGTGTAAACAATTTGAAAAAACTGTAAGACAACGCTTCCCCAACATTGACGGAATTTTCCGTCATTTAAGACACAACACTTCCCCAACATTGACGGAATTTTCCGTCATTTAAGACACAACGCTTCCCCAACATTGACGGAATTTTCCGTCATTTAAGACACAACGCTTCCCTGACTTTGACAGAATTTTTGAGAAGAGTCTGTCTGCATCCCGCAGTAGTACAAACCACGGCCTACAAGTTACACCTATCACTACAAGTTTCACCTCCGACAAAGAAACAAGCATGAAACAATCTTTTTTCAAGTACATTTATTTTGTTTTATGAATGAAATGTTTGTAAGGCTAACTTATATTGCTTTCAGATCTTATGAAGTGTGAAATAATAGCAATTAGTAAAACATAATGAAAGAAATGAAACTATCAAATACAAACTCATGGTAGTTATATCTAAAAACATACCTCCAACCCTAAACTTTACCCTAAGCCTACCCATTTAATACAATTAAAATTTACTGTAGAGTTTCATAATTAAAATACTTTAAGGACTTGCAGCATCTGCTGAAATTGATTTGTATACCTTATCACTAGGTGGTGATAATGAAGCTTAAAAATGCAAGGAAAGTGGAGTAGAAGAAAAGCTTTACTAGTGACACCATCAGCAAGTGACTGGGTGCTAACTGGCTGTTTCATTGCAGGGGCATAATTTGTAGGGGCGTGGTTTTTAGTACTGAAGGATGCAGTCGCACAGACTTGAAATTTTCCGGCAATCTCCGGATCAAAAGAAGAAGCAGAAACAAGCAATAGAAGCATTGCTTACGCACATGTAAAATAATGTGATCATGAAACTTTCAACAGCATATAAATAAAAAACTGCCTAATGTTAACAAATGAAATGTCGACCCATGACGAGATACAGGACGAAGATTTGGGGGTGTTGATGGAGTCTGATCTGAACGTAGTCTTGTACAAACTTAGTTTTTTAAAACTTACCCACATTCAAGAGTTGATAAAAAACAAAGCGTGAAGCAGAGGCTCTGTTCGTTCTTTTGATATATTGCATGTTCAGATATTCATACAACAAAATATTCTCAGGACCAAGAATTTTTTGTGAAAATGATCAAAAATGCAACTTCAAAAAAAAAAAAAAAAAAAAACATTGGTCGGGAAAGAGTTAAAATAGAAAACAGTAAATGGTAATAAATGGTCATATTAAATGGTAATTTTTCACAATATTACTGTATTGTTGATCAAATAAATTCAGCTTTTCTGAGCATAAAAGGATTCTTTCAAAAAAATTCAGAAATCTTACCAACCCCAAACTTATGAACGAAAGAAGTGTCAGCTGAGATGTAAGCATGTCTTCACTTCTTGTGTATTTGGCTGCGCTTTTGTTTAGTCAGATCACCTTTAACATGAAATGCCTCTGCAGGGCCCGATGACTCAGATCCGCACTGTGAGCATTGGTGAGAAGAGACAACCTGTTAACCACACCACTGTCAGCAAAACACACAGCAACAACACCTCTGCTTCCAAACCCACCACTGGAACCAGGTAACCTGTCCGCCAAACTCATGGCTTCATGATATTTTTGGAGCCTTGCTTCACAGCTAACCGAAACTATGTGAAATATTTCCCTAGGAAACCGCGTGGCGAAGCCAAGAAGTGCCGAAAGGTGTACGGCATGGAGAAGAGGGACCTGTGGTGCACAGCGTGCCGCTGGAAGAAGGCCTGCCAGCGCTTCACTGACTGAGCTTTATGCTTTAGCCCACTTCAAAACGTGCTCTTTTATTGCAGCTGTTCCACGGATTAAGCACCGATATCTCCTGCACAACTCTCACAGGGGACTTGATGAGCTGAGATGGTGTCCGCCTGAGGCATGTGGCCTTTTAAATGTCACTGATTCCTCCAGGCCACAAGGGGGTGCTCTTTTCCTACTGCTTCCATAGTGGAACAATGAGACTTTTATTCAGAAAAAAACTGATAAAAAGCTAAAAAGAGGAAAATACTTTGAAAAAAAAAAAAAGCTTTTTGGCTTTTGCTGCATCGCATATTAAGGCAAAAAAAGTTACTTTTTCATAAGTAATCCAGAAATGAAACATTCAAAGCAGATTTTTCAGGCAGTTTATTATACTTTCTTGTTTTGTGAGCATTCTGTGGAATACAGCTAAAGATTTTTCCATGATTTTAAGTGTGGCAGACTTTATACATAGCAGTTTTTAACTGTTCAAAACTCTGTAAGCTATTTTGACTGGGGTATTGAGTATTTTAAACAGTTAACCCTCTCACACCAAGAAACTCAAATTCATTTATGGACATCATTTAAGCTTCAACCAACTTGGATTTTGTTCAAAATCGAACTATTTCTGGATTTACCGCCTTTTTTGCCTACAAGCACTTTTAACGGCCATGAAAATCATTTTCCATTTCGATAAAGCAGAGTGCAGTTTAGCAACACAACTGGCGCGTTCATGTCCACGGTGAGCGTTTCGCCAAATAGTCAAAAACTGTTTCGACACACATTGCTAAAGTAATACCTCTAAACAAGAATGAGCCTTTCAGAGAGAGGCCTCAGTGTACTTCAGCGCGAGTAGTTGTAGTGCAGGAATGTAAAATGGCCTCTCTCTGCGCTTACGCACCGAAACTATTCTGTCCCTCACAGATCAACTGCCTCTTTATAAGCTATGAGGTTTATTCCTGTCAGCCCACAGTATTAATTCAATGGCAGGCACTTTAACCAGCCACACGTCATCCCAGCAGGACATCCCAGTCTAATGTGATTCAGAAATCAAGTGTTTTCCACACCTTCCTGCATATTACGGAGACTTTGTGGCAAATTCAGGCCACATTGTGCTTTCTAAGAAATTATTTTCTTCTCATTCAGCTTATTATTCACGTAAAGGAAACGCTTGCTCTGATAACATGTAGATGTCTTCCACTGTGCTTTCTTTTCATATGGAGGTGATCATGTCTTGATGTAAACAGACACACTGTGCTGTCTGACCCTCTCAATATGAGCCAAGCAGCTCTGAGCTGTTACACTGCCAAAACAATTATCAGCTTTTTTTTTTCAGTTGCAAATATCTAAAAGCTCTCAAGATACATTTACTTAAAGGGATTTATTTTTTCACCCAAAAATGAGCATTTTGTCATAATTTAACCACCCTCATGTTGTTTCAAACCAGTATGAGTTTCTTTCTTCTGTTGAACACAAAAGAAGATATTTAAAAGAATGTTGGTAATCAAACAGTTGATGGTAGCCATTGACTTCCACAGCAATCTTCTTTTGTGTTCAGCAGACGAAAGAAACCCGTACAGGTTTAGAACAACTTGAGGGCGAGTAAGTGACAGAATTTTCTTCTTTTTTTTTTTTTTGGGGTGAACTATCCCTTTAAGAATGGAAATGACTCAATATTAAGTCTTAAGGTGATGACACGTGGGGCAGCTTTTTGAGCGATGTTGCTTGAGCACTTTCCCACTGAGATTTGGGCAACAAATTTCGATCTAAAGTATCCAGATAGAAATTTGTTGCCCATTCTCAATGGGAAAGTGCCCAAGCAACATCGCTCGATGACATTGCCCGGCGACATTGCTCAAAAAGTTGCCCTGTATCATAACCTTTAGTTTCTGAAAAATACATTTAAATCCAGAAACAATATTCTTGTTTTACCCCACTTGTTTTAAGCATAAACTTGATGTTTTTCTGTTAAATCATGTTGCTTTTCAAGTCAATGTATCTTGATTTAAGAATGTTTAGATATTTGTACTGGAAAACAAAAATACTGAGTTAGAAAATCCTGTTTTTGCAGTGAACTCATGAAGCACTGACAGTGATTGGACATGTGAATGTGATCTATATCATTAAAGGGATAGAGTTCACCCCAAAATTTACTGACCCTCATCTCGTTCCAAACCTGTATGAATTTTGTGAAAAATCATTTTGGACCCCATTGACTTTCATTGTATGGACAAAAATGCCATTTTTCGAAATATATTCTTTTGTTTCCCACTGTTTTGGAAAGACATGAGGACTGATGACAAATTTTGGGCAAACTATTCCTTGGAGGATATTAAAGGAATAGTTCACTCATTTTTCAATTTTGAGGTGAATTATTCCTTTGAAAAGAAACTCTAATCCCAATCCTAACACTCTGTGTCAAAACATTGATTTTTCACCTTCCAGGTTGAAGATTAAAGTTTTTTTTTTTCTTCGTTTTATCAGACCAAACAAAACTGGCAATCAAAATGTAGCGGTTCAAAGAAACAACTGGGCAAGTGTGTATACCAAATGACCGAATCTATCTGTCAAAGTATATTGTCCAATCACGGCTTAGAGCAGCTTTGTCTTTCTTTCCTAGCTGTCAGAAAGGAAAGAGCGTCCCTCTCATGATCATAACCTTCACTAAGTGCCAATGAGAAGAACAAGAGGGAAAAAATTTATAATTGCACTAACTTGTACTGCACAAAACGTATATTTTTATGTACCGTTTTTATACGCAGAAATTGAAGTTTTTAAAAAGCGAAACCGCCGTGCTTCTCTTTTAATCGGGTCAGGGACGGGGTCTTTTCTGTGACCTCGCAACTATAAGCTTACGTGGCGGTACTTTATGGCGGTGTTGTGCTGGTTCGGGCTTCGCAGTGCGCGACGGTGAGTTTGTGACTGCAGGCTTTGGCAACTAGCCTTCAAACTCATTTCTAGGGAACGTCACTGTCTTGATTTATAATAAAAATCATTTCTCATGTTAAACATTGTTTTTCTTCATAGGAAAAAGAACCATGACGATTTGGATTTTTAGGCATCGAAAATCAGGCCGTCAGACAGTGACGCGTTAAATACGTTCGTCAATTTCATGGCTTCTTTGCCAAGACTTTGATAATATAATATAAAAACCATAAGAGTGCTTTTTGTTTTAAAGAATGAATATAATATCATTGTATATTTTGGGGCTGAGGGGAAACGGGGGAAAAAAGAAGCATCAATGAATGTAAAATCTACAAAATGAATATCGGCTGTCTCACACAAATTTCTTTCGGTCTTTTATTTTCTTTCATATCAAGTAGTTAGAACCACTCAGTGTTTTTTCCTTTCGTTTTCATTTTCAGTTGGCGCTTACATTGAGGCGTTTTCATTGTTCTGTGGATACGGGAGTGTGTATATCATGGTGTGCGTGTGTATTATTGTGAGGCAGGAGGGACGTTGCTATGTGGATCATTGCGTCATCCTGCCCTGCACATTCCGATAGATGACGTCATGTTAGTTCGTCTGAGCTTTTGTCCGTCTATTCCCCATTATTCTAACTTCACTGACTGCCTGTTGCTTCTTCAGCCAGGATATTAAGCTAAACAACCAAGAAAATGTGTAAAAGCTCCACTTAGTCTCTTTGTAACTTTCAAAACACTTCAGTGTTCAAGAAGCATCTTCACAATAATCCTACTATTCTATACAGCTTTAACATACATCATACGATTCGAACTCTTTCTGCCTTGTTTAACTGTTGAGGTCTTGTCATTGTCAAGCCCTTTCCCTTTTCCATTGTTCATTGGTTGAGATTTGATGCATGTCTTGTATCATCTTTGTACTATCTTGCTTTGTTGGAACCATTATTGTTTTTCAGAAGTTGACAGTGACTTGTCCAGAGTTGAGTGAATGAACGAGAGGATGGAGGTTTTTCTGGTGTTGACTTCGGTTGGTTGGTTGGTGATGAGAGTGTGATTTCTTGTGGCTGTAATGTGGAGATTGAAATAAACATGGATTTCAGAAAGATGTTTAATTGGAATTCAATTTTTTCTTTATTTGTGCAGGTTCTAGTGCAGGTCTTAAAATAATATCCGGTAAATGGTCCTAGAACAGTACTCTTAAAGTTTATAATGCCCCTTTTCACAAGATGTAATATAAGTCTCTGGTGTCCCCAGAATGTGTTTCTGCTCAAAATACCCCACAGATCATTTATTATAGCTTGTCAAATTTGCCCAATTTGGATGTGAGCAAAAACACGCCGTTTTTGTGTGTGTCCCTTTAAATGCAAATGAGCTGCTGCTCCCGGCCCCCTTTCCAGAAGAGGGTGGAGCTTTAACAGCTCACGCTTCGGTTGCTCAACAACAACAAAGCTGGAGAATCTCACGCAGCCAAAATGAGGATTGTCAGTAACGGTGTTCAGCCTTACATTGTTCAAACCCGGAGTCGACACTGATGGAGAGACTCAGGAAGAAGTTACAACTTTTAGAATGAAACTGGATGTTTCTGAATGGTTAGTGGATACATTTATGTAGTTGTTGTGGAGTTGATTCAACTCATCGACTAGCATGTGTCGTCATGTTAATCTTTTGTGCAAAACCCGAATGGACGCCCACTATACATAGCGTACCTGTTTGCCAAACAGAGCCATACACACCACGTTTGTGATTGCTATCAAATGCTGTGAATGGTCTAATATTTTTTCCAAAACATCGCTCGGACAGAAACGCTCCTTTATTAGCAATCCAGCTTGCCAGGGTCAACTTACAGGCTATCCGAGCTAATGAGACTCTAAATAGTGTTCTGTACTCATCTGTGCAGCCAACAACAGAACAGTTAGCGTGCTTTGCTCAAACTTTTGCCAGAACCGATACACCGTTTTCTCTTGCAAAAACAAAATGACGCCACCATGGGTGGAAATGTGAAGATTAAGGGGCTGTAATATTATAATAAGATCCCCTTCCTATGTCACAAGGGAGCAAAATCTGAGTGGCTCGTTTTTTTACATGCTTGCAGAGAAAGGCTTGCCAAAGCAAAGTTACTGGGTTGTCCTTTTACACATTTTCTGGTTTGGTAGATGCACCGGGGACCTGAATATAGCACTTAAGGCGAGACAGCCCAGGTGAAAAGGGTAAAAACATGAACTAATAGATATCACCATACTTCTCCAGTTGATTGATTACATTAAGAATTGCAGACATTTTTTGTATTACAAGTTTTCTGAAATGTTATGTTTAAGTATGCAAATAAGGCATTATCTAATTAAATGTGCTAATTTGCATACATTTCTAGAACAAAAATCTTAATATTGGATGAAGTCAGGTTCAAAGTTTTAAATTTTTTTGACATATTAAAGTCAAAGGTTTTTACAGAGGGAATTTTGGATATCTATTTTTATAACTCCATAAATCAAAAAATGCTATCAACAGCCAGAAAAAAAAAAAATTTCACCATTTTTTTTAAGAATAAAATGTATAAAATCAGGCAAATGATATATGAACAAACCCCTCTGTAAAAAACCTTCAGAATATAGATAGGAATAAAACTAAAGTTTGGTGTATGTAAGTTCTGCTGAAGTGGAGATTTCTGACAAAATGAGAAAAAAACTCATTTTGAGAAAACAGCCTTTAAAGATATTTACTGTAATTGAAATCTACAGACGCAAATAGATAAAGTGCTATAAAATATACACTTAGTATATTTTGGATGTTTTCTTTCCAAGAGTCTGAAAAACACTTTATGAAAAGCCAAAAAGCACAAAATCTCAAAATTGTCAGGTGCATGAAAAAAAACTGTTTTTGCCTGTAGTGTCTCCCCTTAAACATGGAAAAAGGCAGATTTTCATGATATATCCCCTTTAACCAATGATTTTTCATTGAAATTCTAAAAGTTTGGTTGGTAAGATTGAGTATTTGTCTCTTATGCTCACCAAGGATGCATTTATTTTATTTGATGAACCTATACAGTAATATTGTGATTTTACAAATAATATTACGATTTAAAACAACAGTTTTCTTTGTTAATGTATTTTAAAATATAATTTATTCCAATGATGGAATACTTAATTACTCCAGTCTTCAGTGTCACGTGATCTTTCAGAAATCATTCTAATATGATGATTTGGTGCTCAAGAAACATTTCTTATTATCTTAATAAAAATCAGTTACCATTTTATGTAACTTAAAAAAGAAACATGTTGTTATAAAATCTATTTTATAAAACAATGACTACTCCCACTCCAACAGATTAACCCATGAATGAGGTATTAAACATGTTCACAAAATCAGTCATAAGTTCAGTCATAAGTGTTCCCCACTGATTGCATTACTGTATCTTTAGGGAATATTCAACACTAAATCTTTGATAAAACAGATGCCAGGCAGAAAAGGAATCACATGGGCTAAATTCCCCTGGTGTCAGCAGTATGTCATTCTCCTCCGGTCCATTGGGTGGTGCTGTAGTTCAGACCAGCAGTGGGTTGTCCAGCACTGCTACTCCTGCAGCCACACCCCCATCAGCATGCTCAGAGCTCTTGGTCCTCAGCAGGTGGCCCACACATTCATTAAACACCATGTCTTTACCTTTCCTGTGTGTGAAAAAGATGCAGTGATTTGCTGTAAATCTTAAGATGTCTGTACAATAAAAACTGAGAAATGATCCCACCTGACATACGCTCCAAACGCGCCCAGTTCACTCAGACAGGAGTTCAGTCTCAGAGGAGCTCCGGGCCTGAGCAGGTAATTCTGGACCGGGACGGGCTGGATCTTGTCCATCAGGATGTAGGCCGTCCTCTCACTGGAGTTCTTCAGGTTCTCCAACACCTCACAGATCTCATTGCCGTAAATGTTGTTGCCTGTGACACAGGAAACCTTTGAGCACGTGTTTGAGATATGTACGTGAGTGAGTACACAGGACATGTGACCGCTCACCTCCTCCCTCCCTCTGAGGTTTCAGCACATACTGATCTGGATTGGCCAAAGCCATTGCTACTGTTTTATCACCTTCTTCTCCCTGTGGAAAGACCATTTAAAATCAGTTTCATAAAAATAAAATAAAAAAATACAGTTGAGTAATTAACAGTGGTACTCAATCCTGCTTCTGACGTTCGAACATTCTGAAAATGTAGTTCCTACCAAGGTTATCATATCATTATAATAAAATAATAATCAGTAAAATACATAAAATATTTTTATGTCATTTCAGAGCCATTATTCAGTCCACAATCAGCTGAAAACAGCCAACAAGCAGCAGATACATTGGGTCTTAATCACTAATAGACCTTAGTCAGGTTAGACGCCATACTGAAAACGAAGCTCAGTCTTTACAATGGTACGCACTGTATAAAGGTCCAAGATCACGTAATCTTCACCCGTTTCATGGAGTTTGTCAACAGAAATCCATTTGTTGTTACACAAAACAGTGCAAGCTATTGAATGCACTGTGCTTCAATCCCTCACAGCCTAATTTTCATTCCTGTCAAAAATTAAATATGGTACTACACTAATGTCTGTTGCGTGGATTATTCTTATATTCACAAGACAACTTCCCCAAAAAAAAACAAAATCTAATTCACAACACTAAAATTTGGTCTTAACCTGATGTTAATGAAACTGAAGGTTAGTAATTTGCATAAACACACCCAAACCATCCCCATATAAGGGCTTTCTGCACACCCTTTCCTTTAAACTTCAGTTGTTCCCACATTCTTTTGTAAGTTTTATAATAAATTTAGTATGAAAGTTAAGGAATCATGGTTTGTTCATGAAAATGTTTGTACAAAGAATTCCCGCACAAATTCATGAGTTATGTCAAATTTACATTGCAAAGGTAGCACTGAAGCTCTTCCAAAATGGCATTTAATTGTCTTTACATAGACCGTTTAAAGGGTTAGTTCACCCAAAAATGAAAATAATGTCATTTATTACTCACCCTCAGGGCTTGACATTAACTTTTTTGCTCACCAGCCACTGTGGCTAGTGGTTTTCCAAAGTTACTAGCCACTCAGCATTTTCACTGGCCACAATTTTACTGTTGGGAAATTACATTTTATATGATTAAAGTTGACTTTGACATGCTAAAATTACTTGATTTTGAGTCATTTTACTTGATTAGCTAGATTTAAAACCCTTTCAAACATTCAAATGCAGATTGACCACCTAAATCAAGACTACATTATATATATCAGAGATTGTATGTACAGGTGGGTAATATGACCATAATATGATAAATTTTATAATTGTACAAGTTATATTTGTTAGGAAGAAAGTGAGAAGAATAGATTAGTAAGAAGAAAATGAGCAAATTCCCGCCTTCACTAACTTCAAGTTAATCGATAACGAATTGTGATCGGATTGGAATTTTGTGCTACGACGAGTTTGGCTACCTTTGATTTAGGCTGTAGGCTGAAATTATATTCAACCCGCCACAGCTAAAATCTACCCGCATTTGGCGGGTTGGCGGGTGTTAATGTCAAGCCCTTCCACACCCGTAAGACCTTCGTTAATCTTCGGAACGCAAATTAAGATATTTTTGTTGAAATCCGATGGCTCGGTGAGGCCTGCATAGCCAGCAATGACATTTCCTCTCTCAAGATCCATAAAGGTACTAAAAACATATTTAAATCAGTTCATGTGAGTACAGTGGTTCAATATTAATATTACAAAGCGACGAGAATATTTTTGGTGCGCCAAAAAAACAAAATAACAACTTATATAGTGATGGCCGATTTCAAAACACTGCTTCATGAAGCTTCGGAGCATAATGAATCAGTGGTTCGGAGCACCAAAGTCACGTGATTTCAGCAGTTTGGCGGTTTGACACGCGATCCGAATCATGATTCGACACAAAAGATTCATAACGCTCCAGAGCTTCCTGAAGCAGTGTTTTGAAATCGGTCATCACTATATAAGTATAATAAGTCGTTTTTTTTTTGGCGCACCAAAAATATTCTCGTCGCTTTCTAATATTAATGTTGAACCACTGTACTCACATGAACTGATTTAAATATGTTTTTAGTACATTAATGGATCTTGAGAGAGGAAATGTCATTGCTGGCTATGCAGGCCTCACTGAGCCATCGGATTTCAACAAAAATATCTTAATTTGCGTTCCGAAGATTAACGAAGGTTTTACGGGTGTGGAACGGCATGAGGGTGAGTAATTAATGACATTATTTTCATTTTTGGGTGAACTAACCCTTTAATGCTGCTTAGAGGTGTATTTACACATCAATCGCAGCTGTATACTTTGATACTAGGGGATGAGGTGGGTCAGAGCAGGCATAATTTAGTCTGGCTTTTATGCAGCATTGCATCTTTACACTGAATTTTGTGCAGGCACAGAGCGGCCTTAACTTGGCTGGGTAAAGATGCCTTTAGTGAGTGAGACCCATTGTTTCTTAAGGGATGGTCACACTACACTTTTCGTTCCACTGACTTCCATTCATTCGAATGTGGGAGACAGGAAACACAAGCTCATGTGAATTTTGCTGCATTCCAAAGTTGAAGTTTGGTGAACTCTGACCTGCAAATTTGTATCACGTGAAGACGTGTGACCAACGGAAGACTGATACACCACGGCATGAGCTCTAAGCTGAATTTAAAGAAAGCAAAATATTTTTATATTTTAGATGTATTATATGTTCATTTTATGTTTTTAAAAAAAGATGCCACAGAATGTGGCATTATATTACGACTGTTGCATAATATAATAGAAGAAAAAGAAAATTGTGTGTGCTCTCATGTGACCACAGCTTTATGATAACAATCCTTGTGTAAATAGAGATGTGCCATCTTTCCATAAATTTCTATACTGTAGTGTTTTCATGACACTAGAATTTCTAACTTTGATACGATACCTAGAAAAATATCGATTTTTGATACCATTTTTGATACCATCGGGGAAGACTGCAATATACACCTCCATATGGATATTTTATCTCATAATTTGTCCATCCGTTGAAATTCTAGGCAATCAATATTTTCAAGCTTCAAAAAGTAACAGTAATCCATATGAATCCAGCGGTTTAATCCACGTCTTCTGACGAAACATGATCGCTTTATATGATGAACAGATTTTAATTTAGGCTTTTATTCGCATATAAACATTCATCAATTACCATTACAATTATCTCACTTAAATCATTGCTAACTCAACATATTTGTGTTTTTACAACGGGGTAATTTTGTTGCAAAACTACAGAAATTGAAATTGAGTAAAGTATAAAGTAAAGAATAAAGTAATCAAATTTATAATAACATAGTGTTCATTGTATAAATGAAATACAGATTAATCCTTACAATTAAAGTAACAAAAGTTATTCTGTCAAGAGCAGTGAGTGATTTTCTCTTTTTCTTTGATGAACATTAATGACAGACAGCAGCAGGAATATTAGGCTGCTGTCACTTTAAGACCGAATGCACGGATATATACTGTTACACATGCTATTCTTTCCAAACTGTTAATGTTCATTTAAGACATAACCAACTGTGTTTACGTGAATACTCGCCAAGACAGACATTTTGACAATTTTGTGTGTATTTGACCGTTTAAGCACAATAAGCCATGGAAAAGAACTCAATTTGGTACTCGTGAGCTGTTTGAGAGGTGGATTTATGTGTCTGCGCTTTCAGTGTGAGAACAAAACCTGCGGGAACGAGTAACATTACATGCAATATCCGCAATCCTGCACTAAAATTCAGGCCCTGTAACACCAACACTATTCAACTGGAGCGAATGAGTTGAGATGAGTGTGTCGACTCATTGTCATAGAGGAGAGAGCAAGAAAACGCAGCTGGTATCAGTGTATCAGTACTGCGGAAAATGAGTATTGGAACCATTTTAGATACTTCAGTATCAATACGCATCGAAAAATCAATATATTTGACAACACTACTATACTGAGTGTGTTGAAGTGCTTCATTAGAGTTGGATCTAATCATAGGATCTTATCTACTCAAGCAGGATTCAGCACCACACATCAACAATGTTGTTCCTCTACCATGTCCAGGGTGTACAGCCCAGCGAAAGTGGCCCGAATCTGAGCAACTGCTTCTGGTTCGTCAGGGAAGAAGCGCTCCAGAACCCCCGGCCGGGCCAATTCCTGCTGCACTTTCTTAGTTCCAGCGAGATGGGTACTGATGTCGGGACACTTCACCGCCAGAGAGCGCTCCATCATCAGACGGGCCTCCCAGCTCTGAAACATACGTCAGGTGACGGGTTTGACTGCCAACGAACACTCAAATCATTTCTGAAAAGAGGAAAACAAAGCCATGTCCTCACCTTCTCTGAGGTGTAGTTTTGGGGCATGTATCCGTTACGGAAGTAAACAATGGCAATCTCATGGCCATCTCTGCAGGGTGAAATGAAAAATTATTGACATGTTTGTGTACAATTGTTGAAGTTAAAAAAAAATAATCATGTAATTGTTTTGACTAAACATTGCTGTCATTTCCAACACATTTCGAATGTGTTACACAGAAGAGAAACGTGTGATACTGAATCACAATCACTCACACAAAGAGCCTCTTGCTCTGATCCAGAGATCCGGTTCTGCAAACATCTTCAAACTGTCTTCTTATTACAGGGATATTTCTGTACATATAAAACAACAGATCATCACTTTTGTCCCTATAAAAGTTCTTGGGCAGAGGAATAAGCAACAGATGCTTTGCTTCACAAACACCACTAAATAACATTAGCTGCTTCACAACAGAATTCTATACATTAAGTACATGTTGCTCATGACTGGTTCTCAGTACTTACTAATGAAATAACACTAATGTAGTTATATAGTAGTTACATAGTAACTAATGTAAAATAACTTGACACTGAATCCTGATTATAGCAAGACTATCTGACTACATACTGTACCTTTTCCACAGCTCATTCTCTACGAATCGATGGTCATAAATATTCCTCTGAATATCCTCAACCAGAAACATAACCACTGCCCTGTAAGGGACAACATCAGACATGAAGAAATTACCACTTTATCACTTCCATTACAAAGTAAACACTGATAAGCCAGCAGTGAGTGAAACACTCATTTTCACATTCCAGTTTGATACAACAACAAAAGTGTCAGTAAAGACATATATAATGTGACAAAAGATTCATATTTTAAATAAATGTTCTTCTGAACTTTATCCATCAATGGCCCTGTTTCCACCTGGTATTAAGATGCGTTTTGGTCGATCGGATCACAAGTGGATAATGCTAAATACGTTGTGTAAAACGTTTTGAGCTTGTCCACTTTCGAAAACGCATCGATCAGCCACTAAAGACCGCCTACTCTTCACCTAAACATTAGCTCGTAAACATTATGGGAAGTGCGCTAGCCAGACAGGATTTAATCTTTGTCAGCTGAAGACCCAAGTTCGGTTTGAAGACAAAAAACGCACCAAGAACAATGTTCTCTCACCATTTCTTGCGGCTGTCAGAGTGACATTTACCTGCCCATAGACCCTCCCCTCGAAGAAATCAGTGGTTGAAAATGGACAAAAAAGACGGATTAAAATACCAGGTGTAAACGGGTATGTGTCTCCCTCATCTACTTGTGATCCGATCGACCAAAACGCATCTTAATACCAGGTGGAAACAGGGCCAATATGAAGCAGCTGTTTTCAACATTGACAATAATAAGAAATGTTTCTTGAGCAGCAGATCATCATATTGTAATGATTTCTGAAGGATCATGTGACACTGAAGACTGGAGTAATGATGCTGAAAATTCAGCTTTGATCACAGAAATAAATCACATTTTTAAATATATTCAAACAGAAAACAGTTATTTTAAATTGTAATAATATTTCACAATATGACTGTTTTTACTGTATTTTTTATCAAATAAATGCAGCCTTGGTGAGCATAAGAGACTTCATTCAGTAACACTGAAAAATCTAACCGACCCCAAACTGAAGTCAGAATGTTGAACACACCTCTCAGATCCATAGAGCTCCCAGGCCTTGGCCAAACCTCTCGCCAGACCTGCTGCTGGGTTGTTGTCGAGAACACGATTACACTCCTCTGGCAGGTTTGCGACCTTTAGAATGTGTCTTACAGGATTGAGAAACAGTTTATCACACCACTGACGTTAAAGGATTAGTTCACTTCTGAATGAAAATTTCCTGATAATTTACTCACCCCCATGTCATCCAAGATGTTCATGTCTTTCTTTCTTCAGTCGAAAAGAAATGAAGGTTTTTGAGGAAAACATTCCAGGATTTTTCTCCATATAGCGGACTTCAGTGACTTCATCTAATTTTCTCCTCCAACTTCAAAATCGTTTGATATTGTTGTTTTACCTTTTTTTGTAAAGGGCGTTTGACTTAATCTTTGCACTTTCGCTTTGTAGACACTGGATCAGTACTTCCGCCTATGTCACGCATAACCTTTGTAACGTGATTACGTCATGCGTGCGGATCTCAGAGCAGTGCAAGACGAGCATTTGTGGTTAAAAAGTATATAAATTTTTATTTTTTTTTAGAAATGGCCAATCGTTTTGCTAGATAAGACCCTTATTCCTCGTCTGGGATCATGTATAGCACTTTGAAGCTGCACTGGAACTGACATTTGTACCTTCAACCCGTTGAACCCCAGTGAAGTCCACTATACCCTCCTGGGACCCAGGAACAGACTTCTGTCCTCTGTAGTGGACATTATATTTTAGTGATTTTCTCTGACATCATACATGTCACAGTTTTAAGTCTGGATGTCCTGTAAAGAGCACATTCAGGGCTTTGCAGAGATACCAAATTTTTAGAGGTATCTCCATGACAACAACAACTTCTTAGTCTTTAAATATGACTGAAAATTAAAATTAGCACTCTTACGGAAATATGATAATATTTTGTAATTATCATTTAAATTGGATTAATTTTCAAATTGTTTGTTATAAATCAACATCTCAGGAAAATGTTATGGGGTTTCAAATCAAAATATGACTTTGTTACGAAACAGGACATTGATTTCATACATGACCTCTGTAGGTCAGGACCAGGACTTAAATCATGTTTATCAGGCAATTTAGGAGATACAACAAGTGAATAGGGAAAGAAATTATATATCAATATTCCTATTAATTATTAGATATTATTATGAATATGATGCCAATTATTGCTCCCATTATTACACTTCTTTTTTCATTGCATGTTGCTCCAAGAACACATTAATATGCAAATTAGATACAGTGTATAGAAAACCGATGTATGGCCATTTTACCCACATATTGCATAAAGTAAAATGGTATATCAGTTAATTCCATTATATCTTTCATAACATAATTGAGAATCATCTTTATACAAAGTTTGGTTAAAAACAATCCTGAAGCCTAAAAATTGATTGGTGATTAAAAAAAATCCCATTGTTTTTGCATATACATGTCATTTTATGTCATTTTATTTTTTGAAACAACTTAGTCCTGGTGTCCACTACATAACATATGAATAAAATATAATTTTTCAAAAATATATATGGAGAAAAATCCTGGAATGTTTTCCTCAAAAACCTTCATTTCTTTTCGACTGAAGAAAGAAAGACATGAACATCTTGGATGACATGGGGGTGAGTAAATTATCAGGAAATTTTCATTCAGAAGTGAACTAATCCTTTAACCCTTATATGATAAACATCATTTAGTCACTCAGTAATAAACCAGTGCATCATTTTAATACAAAATCTCCTCTAGCGGAGAGCTTTTCGAAGATTAAATTTACCATTTATCTCAGACTTACCGATGGACATCTGGTGTCCGTGAAGCAAGACCGCCAAAACTCGCAGCAATAGTGTTGATTTCAATCTGCTTTAGAGACGTCCCACTGTCTGGTCTGTGGTCCAACATGTAATCGGAGCGATTCAGGCCCAGCACTATTGACTTGGGGAAGACATGAGCTATAGTTTAAATAAATGTGTCTAAAGAACATTTACAATTAGGTTATTAACATCACATTTATAGGAAGTTGTACTACATGTATAACAGAACATGAACAGTGAAGTAAATGTTCCCAATGTGTAATATGGTATTTTTAAACAAAAACTTAATCAACAAACCTCTGGTAAATCATTATACCTGGTGTGGATGTTCCTGATGAACTTGTTTGTGTATGCTGAAAAGTCTGGCTGTAAAATCGTCAACTTTGATAGTGCTGTTGAAAAAAATAAATATTACACCAAAATTATTATTAAATATTGAGTTCAAGACTCTAGCGGCACTACATGGAATTGCAAAAATACTGACAGAAAAACAGTTTAAAAAAAAAAACAATCCCGCGTCTGCCATTGGTTGGACAGACAGATAGTCCTGCCCCAAACTCATGCCATTTGCAGAGTCAGTGTTACAGTGTCATGATTTCACAAACAATCACAGCAATGTTCTGCATATTAAGATGGGATTTTAACAAATATGACACATTTATTTTAATAACACTATTAAAATGTGGCAATAAGAAACTTGCAATTAAACAAGGCAGGGATTACCAAACTTTTTTGTCAGCCAAAACTAAATATTTTCTTAAATTATTAACTTAAAATCTCAGGGGGTACTTCAACAATGTAACAACAACACATTTAAATGTTCACAATTCTCTGCAAATGCTCGAATGCTCACATGAAATGCAGGTAAATATACACTACCAGTCAAAAGTTTGGACACAGTAAGATTTTTAATGTTTTTAAAAGAAGTTTCATCTGCTCACCAAGGCTGCATTTATTTAATTAAAAACACAGTAAAAACAGTAATATTGTGAAATATTATTACAATTTAAAATAACTGTTTTCTGTTTGAATATATTTTATAAAGTAATTTATTCCTGTGATCAAAGTTGAATTTTCAGCATCATTACTCCAGTCTTCAGTGTCACATGATCCTTCAGAAATCATTCTAATATGATGATCTGCTGCTCAAGAAACATTTATGATTATTATCAATGTTGAAAACAGTTGTGTACTTTTTTTTTTTTTTTTTTTTTTTTTTCAGGATTCCTTGATGAATAGAAAGTTGAAAAGAACAGCATTTATCTGAAATACAAAGCTTTTGTAACATTATACACTACTGTTCAAAAGTTTGGGGTCAGTAAGAATTTTTATTTTTATTCTTTTGAAAAGAAATTAAAGAAATTAATACTTTTATTCAGCAAGGATGCATTCAATCGATCAAAAGTGACAGTAAAGACATTTATAATGTTACAAAAGATTATATTTCAAATAAATGCTGTTCTTTTGAACTTTCTATTCATCAAAGAATCCTAAAAAAAAATATTGTACACAAATATTTTGTACAATTGTACACAATAAATGTTTCTTGAGCAGCAGATCACCATATTAGAATGATTTCTGAAGGATCATGTGACACTGAAGACTGGAGTAATGATGCTGAAAATTCAGCTTTGATCACAGGAATAAATTACTTTATAAAATATATTCAAACAGAAAACAGTTATTTTAAATTGTAATAATATTTCACAATATTACTATTATTACTGTATTATTAATTAAATAAATGCAGCCTTGGTGAGCAGACGAAACTTCTTTTAAAAACATTAAAAATCTCACCGTGTCCAAACTTTTGACTGGTAGTGTATATAAGAAAATACTTTTAGAGTTTTATTTTGATTTCTATTATTTATTTTACATTTTTCTGATTGGATTAATTATTAGATTTTCATCAACTCACAAATCTTCTGCAGTTCCCAATTTAAGAAAACCCTACAACAGAGCAACTGTATCATACCTGGCCAGAGTTTCTTCTAGAAAGATGGGGTCCTGGCTCACCCGGTCCACCAACCGGTTAAAATGTGTCTGTACTGCCAGTGCCTGATGAAAGAGTGCTGTGGGCACCGGTGTGGGAAACAACGTGAACGGCGCATAACTCACCACCTGTCAACAAACACACATTATTATGGCATGTATCTACACCAGCAGAGCCCTTCAGTCACTGATTCTTTGAGCGAGAGGTCTCTGCTCAGTATTGACTCAGCGGGGCAGAACTAACTCTCCATAATCCAGAAACAAAACACGGTTGTAGGACAGACAGAATTCCAGACGTGACTGTGAATTAGCTGCAAACTCTATGACAAGACATCACATGTTTATTTGAAATCATTTTTGCCTGTATTTATGGAATAATGTCTATCTAGGAGTCTTGGTGAGACCTCTTAGATCTGGGTTAGGTCTACAGCACCACCAGGGCCCTTTCATGTAGGGTAAAAGAGCCTATGGCTACTTTTATAGTGGTGTGAGTTTCATTAATTTAGCTACTGTAGCTCGAATGCAATACATATATCATATGCATATGAAACAATGCTCTTACATCAGAAGAGTTTGGCGTTTCTTTGGTCCGCATCAACACCCCATGTAAAAGTGCTGTGTCTTTTGCGATCTCTTGTATATTTTTGACCAGGTTTTCATCTTTTAGGACATCCTCCCGTTTGACAGACATAGCAGAGAATCTGCAATCACAAGGAAACACATTGTAGTCATTACATATGCTTAATGCCACCTATTTTCCCCATGAAGTCTGGATTTTTATGGAGATACAGACTTTCAGATAGATGTTTTTCTTTTGTTGGAAAGATCATATCATGAAACGATCGTATCAATGTTATTATTTATATGTTTATAATAGTAAACTTCCATTACTCGGACTTTGTGCTGGTGAGAAAAGGGAAGTGACTTTACTGTACGTTAATTACGTCTTAAAGAGACTCGCAGATGAATGAGACTGTACACGATATAACACGCTGCAGTGATGTAATGATCAGATCACTGTACTCATCATGACACGGCACAACTGCACTGAACTACTTTTATAGACAGCACACTAAATGTCAACACTAGCTCCTGTAAGTTAGCTGTTGAGTTATGGCATACCTGGTGTTCGCGGGCTCTGTTTGGTCACTCCTGTGGCACTGAAGGTCCTTGTTTACAGTGGGTCTGAAAATTATTTAGGTCCAGTTCACCTGCTCAGGTTGAGATGAGACTGGCAAGTGGTTTCAGGCTAACTGTGGTGCTGTTCGTATCAATGGCTCGTACGCTAACAACAGTTAACCAATCAGTGAACAGAACGCTGATGACGCTACTGTCCACGTGCGCGCGCAGCATCAAGTTCATATCATACAGAAGCGCTGTCGGTCTTTTTAACTGTAAAAACTGTAAAACGGGGACGGGACACCAAAAAACGTATTTTTCCCGGAAAACGGGGTAACTTAGTCTGGTCAAAATCAGAGAGTAAGCCAGCTTCATGAAGCTTTAAAGACCTTCTATTTCAAATCAGTGTTTTTTGGAGTGCGTTAATACAAACATATATTACACAGACACTTCATGTTTAATGATATTTGATGGTTTAAGAAAGTGGTTTGTAAAAAAGAAGAAGAAGAAGAAGTGTTTAATGCACGTTTCCGTTGCATTGACATATGTTGACCAGCAGGGGGCGTGTGGAGTCCATCACTAAAGTGAGCTGCTGTGACGGCACCGAGCGATGAAGATTATAAAAATGCTTTTGTTTAATTTACTCATATTTTTGACAAAATTTCACATTCATAAATGCAAGTATTCCAATAAGAAACCCAACTGTATGTTTTTGTTGACTGAGGTAAAATTGTACATTGATGGTATCAGAGACTCCTTGAATAAGAAAGCTAATTTGTGAACTTTGCAATAGTTTTTAATACATGCCTGTATGGGCATTTTTACTTGATTATACAAATAGATTAGGATGATTCTAAGGGCCCTGGTCATACAGAATTTTTTTAATAATAATGTAGGCCTATGAGTCTTCATGTATTTCTAAACCCTCTGTAATTGTTCTCAATCACTCACAAATCTTTTGATGGTTTGATAATCTCTATTCAGTTTTGGTGTAATATTAGTTCCCTTTCATGGGAACATCGACGCTGCGTTGAACGCTTTGGGATCACCTCTGTGTGATTACGTCTTGAAGCACTTGTGAAATCGAACCAATTGGATGACGGGACGTCAGAGCGGGTGACGTCACGGACCAGGAAACTATAAAGGCACCAGTACTTCACATGTCCAGCTCTGAGGAGGTAGATATTGTGATATCGATCTGAGGACTCGCCACCTCACATACATATCGTGTTTAAAAATCACACGTTTATTATTCTAACATCAAAAACAAATCAGTTGTGTTTGAAAGCCATGATTATTTTGTTTATTTGCTCGATTTAATTTTGAGAAATTAAATCAAATATCTTTCTGATTATGTAAACTTACAAATATTGAAGATATAGTGAACAGCAGTTTGAATCGCGTTCCTCCCTGTGCTACACTACAAAGCGAGTGGGGATACACACGATTTATGTGTTGTTTGCTGGGAGTGGAGCATGCACGTCAGCTCACAGCTGACAGCGGTCATTAAATATGATAAAAATGATATTCATAAAAATGTCCCGAAGTGTAAAGAGAAGTGTGCACTAGCGGGAGTTTTTAGCTCCACTCCTGTTGGCTTTATTCTCGAGGGAATAAAAGTCTAACGCAAGGCTCGGACCTCGCGTTTGCCGAGGCAGTCACGCACTGTAAAACAGTTTCAGAGACTGTTGGGTCTGATGGCAGCTGCGTCCAACGTGATACCTTTTGGTCTGCTGCACGAGACCCTTACAGTGGTGGCTCAGGACCAAGGGGTTTTCTCAGAGGGGAAATCCTTTTCGCATGATCAAGGTCACGTGGCAATGCCTTCGTGCCTTAGTCATGTGGAAGAAGCCTTGGTTCCTGTCCCAAGGACCTATGTTGGGGGCTCCTTGTCGTCGCGTAATGCTAACGACGGATGCTTCCCTCACAGGCTGGGGAGCGATCATGAGTGGTCGCTCGGCTCAGGGTCTTTGGGAGGACCATCTACTTCCTGGCACATAAATCAGCTGGGAATGATGGCGGTATTTCGAGCACTCAAATACTTCCTCCCAGACCTGAGGGGCCACCATGTGTTGGTTCGCACAGACAACATGTCGGTGGTCTCTTATATCAACCATCAGGGGGGTCTGAGGCCTTGCCAGTTGTGCAAATTAGCCCTTCGGATCCTCCTGTGGGCCCAGGGAAAGCTCCTCTGCCTGAGAGCAGCTCTTATCCCAGGGCATCAAAATGTGGGGGCAGACATCCTGTTGAGGCAGGGGCCGAGGCCCGGGGAATGGAGTCTCTACCTCGAGGTGGTGGAGCTCATTTGAAAAAAACTTCGGTCGTGCAGAAGTTGACCTATTTGCTTTGAAAGAACATCTCTTTGCCCACTGTGGTGCTCTCTGACTCATCCTGCCCCTCTGGGGTTGGATGCCATGGTGCAGACGTGGCCGAGGTTACGTCTGTACACATTTTTCCCCGATCGCTCTGTTCCCAGGAGTTCTGGAGAGGGTTCACCGGGACAGGGTCCATCTCATACTGATAGCCCCGTTCCAGCCGACCCGAGTTTGATTTGCAGACCTAGTGTCTCCTCTAGACGGCTCCCCCATGGAGATCCCCATCAGACAGGACCTTCTGTCTCAAGCGGGCGGCATGATAATTCACCCCCGCCTGGAGTTGTGGAAACTCTGGGCCTGGCCACTGAGGGGGCTAGGCTCATAGAATCCGGTCTCCCAACTGAGGTTGTCAAGACCATGCTCCACTCCAGAGCTCCTTCCACGAGAAAGCTATACGCATATAAATGGAAATTGTTTTCTACTTGTTGTAGACAACGTCAGCTGGACCCGTTCCACTCCTCTATCAGTCTTGTGCTGCAATTTCTCCAAGTATAAATCTTGGATGGTTTATCTCCTTCTACCTTGAAGGTTTATATAGCGGCTATTTCCGCTTATCATGCTCCTATTTATACGCTTTCTCTGTGGTACCCAGAGGCTGAGGCCTTCTGTGCGTACAAAACTCCGGCCTGGGACTTGGCTATTGTGTTGGAAGGGTTAGCTGAGGCTCCCTTTGAACAATTAGAGGAGGTGTCTGGGAGATTCCTCTCTCTTAAAACTGTCTTCCTGTTGGCAATTTCATCTCTCAAAAGAATTGGAGATCTTCAAGCACTTTCGGTTGCTCCCTCATGTTTGGTATTCGTGCCTGGTATGTTCAGGGCTTTCCTTCATCCTAGACCTGGTTATATACCTAAGGTCCCCACCAACGTCCCAGGACCGTTTGTACTGCAGGCCTTTTGTCCTCCTCCTTTTATTAATCCGGATCAGGAAGAATGAGCAAGTGGGTGGTCGAGGCTATCACTCTTGCTTATGAGTCATCCGGGCAGCCTTCACCTTTGGCTGTCCGGGCACACTCTACTTAGGGGTATGGCTGCCTCAAAGGCTTTGATCTCGGGGGTCCCCCTCAATGAGATATGTGATGCAGCTGGGTGGTCCTCTCAGCATACCTTCATTAGGTTTTATAACCTTGATTTGGGCTCCACTCCGGGGTCCTAGGTGCTCTCGTCTCGAAGATGACAGACAGGCACTTGGTACTATGGCATAGTTGGGATAGGGTTCCCAAAGCGTTCTACGCAGCGTCGATGTTCCCATGAAAGGGAACGTCTCGGGTTACATCTGTAACCCTGGTTCCTTGAATAGGGAACGAGATGCTGCGTAGTCTAGCCATACTCCCTGCACGCCTGTGAGCGTCTTGCTTCAGCCAATCAGAAGCTGGCGTTCTTTGTTCTCAGGAGTGCTTTATAGTTTCCTGGTCCATGACGTTACCCGCTCTGACGTCCCGTCACCCAATTGGTTCGATTTCACAAGTGCTTCAAGACGTAATCACACAGAGGTGATCCCAAAGCGTTCTACGCAGCGTCTCGTTCCCTATTCAGGGAACCAGGGTTACAGATGTAACCCGAGACGTTTTGATGCCTTTTGCAAGACATTGCACAATTTCGTGCTTTTCATCTTCAGAAAGATCTTTCTTCCCTTTATTGCACAAGAACTTGCTTAATATTGTGGAACAACCTTTTAAAGTGGGTTTTCCTACCAGAAGACCTGGGAAACTATTTAACAAACCTGTTTGAGACTAATATCAGTTATCTAAAAAGATATAAGAAATAAAACAAACACTTTCTTTGAAAACAAAAAGTCTGAATGTTTATTGTAGTGAAATCCTATTGTACTGAAATGTCACTTCCATAATAATTTGGAACACAGTATATAGGCCTAAGTATATATAAGTGTGTGTGTGTGTGTGTGTGTGTGTGTGTGTTCTCACTCCTCCACTGACAGGTCCAAAACTGTGTCCAGAACTATCAGGCTCCTCCAGGTACAGCGTTAAGAAATCTGGCCTACAGGACCAAGAACAGCCGAAACACAGATGAATGATGAAGCTGCAGCTGAACATGATCATAATGACCTCAAGTAAATGTATCTTGATTTAAGAATCCTCTCCTCATACGGGACCTTGCTGCGCGCACACACACACACACACACACACACACACAGTATGTGATGGGTGATTAATGGTTCAAATCTGAGCTGATAAACTAAACGTGTATGTTTGAATGCAGGTAGATTTGACCTGTCAACTAGAGATTGATTTCTGCTGAAATATTGACACACTGACAATTACAAATATCTGACAAAGGGCTCAGAAAAATAAGTTTTTTTTTCTTTCTTTTTTCTGATGAACACAATCAGAGTTATATTAATAAATATCCCAACGCATCCAAGCTTTATAATGGCAGTGAACGGGAACAACGAGTATGAAACTCAAAAAAGTGCATCCATCATAAACGTGCTCCACACGGCTCCGGGGGGTTAATAAAGGCCTTCTGAAGCGAAGCGATGCATTTGTGTAAGAAAAATATTAATATTTAACACGTTATAAAGTAAAATAACTAGCTTCCGCCAGACCGCCTTCCGTATTCAACTTCATGGATGGATGCACTGTCTTCAGCTTCATACTTGTTTCACTGCCATTATAAAGCTCGGATGCATCAGGATATATAACTCCGATTGTGTTCATCAGAAAGAAGAAAGTCATACACACCTAGGATGGCTTGAGGGTGAGTGAAGCTTGGGGTAATTTTCATTTGAAAGTGAACTAATCCTTTAAGTTTATTATTTTGACCCCATCAACAGATGTTTATAAATGAAACTCCCTTTATTCTGAGCAATTCAAGACTTAATATCTTCAGTAATTTTTCTTCTCCAGTAATTGTATCTTGATTTAAGAATGTTTAGATATTTGTGCTGCAAAACAAGGCAGGAATACTGAGGAAGAACATTATTTCTTTGCAGTGCAGGCAATTCAACCAGAATTTTTACACAGAGATCATAATTTTTTATATCTTTTTAGATAACTTGTATCAATCTCAGACAGGTTTGTTAATGGTTTGACAGGTCTTAATGGAAAACCTACTCAAAGAGGTTGTTCCACATTATTAAGCAAGTTCTTGTGCAATATAGGGAAGAAGGAAGATCTTTCTGAAGAGGAAAAGCACGAAATTGTGCAAAGTCTAGCAAAAGGCATAAAAACAACTAATAATTGGCAAAAACTGAATAAAGATCAAATATCAAACGATTTGTGAGTGATTAAGAACACAGAAGTACTCGGTCAGATAAAAGCTTATTAAAGAAAGTTTCTGTCAAACAAATTAATTGTAGTAAAAGGGCAGCTATAAAAAGCCACTGTTGAGGTGTTTGAAGCTGCTGAAGTCTCTGGAGTCTCTCCATTCAGGCTGGCAGTTCAGCCACCTCTAACCAAAGCTCACAAAGAGAAACATGTACATGTATCGTCTCCATGTAAAAGAAAAAAATGCAAATTTGTGAAAACGGTGACATCATGCTCATGCATATTATGTGTTCAGTCTATAGGCATGCAGTGTTTCTTTACAAAGTGACATCACCTACTGGCCTGGCAGCATAACACAGCATTTTTAGGATCCGTCTGAACGGGGATCGATTTGACAATGTTGTCATCTGTATGCAAAAAATGCAGAGGAGAAACTTTTCTGGTTTTAGGACATTGTTGTTGTGTAAACCTACCCTAACACAGGTAAAACAGAAACCTCATGCTACAACATATTTGTCTTTTATTTCTTACTTCTGATAAAAACATATAGGCCCGGTTTCACAGACAGGGCTTAGCCTAAGCCAGGATTAGGCCTTAGTTCAATTAGGGAATTTAATTCTTTTATATTCTCTTATTAGCTTTTATAAATGTTCACTAGAAAAATAAAAACATTACAGGTATGCAACTTGAGACAAAACAGTGGCACTGTTTTGTTACTGTTTTAAGATATGTCAGTGCAAGTTACTTTCAGTTAAAACAGCTCAAACATGCATTTTAGTCTAGTTTAAGCCTTGTCTGTGAAACCGGGTGATAGTATATTACATATAGAATATTTAGAATATTTTATCTTAAGTTTTCCAATGAGCCCTTTTCTCCTCCTGCGGCTGCTTGGGTGTCCACAGGCCCCAGTTTGAAAACCCCTGACTTTATGGATTCTCTGTAATTCTGAAGTCTCATAAAATGTTCCATTGTTGTGAGAAGTGCTTGTGTTCAATGGATCAACAGACTCTTATGTGTGTTTATTACACGGCTTTCCGGAATACTTGATTCTGATTGGTCATTCACAACATTCAGCAGTCAGATATTTCTGAATAATAACCATTGTCCATCTATGACACAGTATAACTTACTGCTTGTCCTGGAAATCCATGTTTCCACATAGCTGTGCTCATTTCTGTCTTTCCACAGTAAAACAATAAAATAATTTCAACTCAAATCAATATTTCCTGTATTTATTTTTTAGGCAAAGAGCCGTGTAATAAGCAGGATAATATCAGCTTGTGTTTTATGCTGCTTTGCATTTTATGCTCCTCAGGAGCTGTTATTGTTCCAGCACTCACAGTTTTCATCTCACCTAAGCAAATGAGCTTCTCTTCTTCTCTGTCCTCACCAACTGCTCCTTTTCTTCAACTAACAATGATGATGATCAGTGTTACCCTAACTTTTAGTCTTTTGTGATTTTTGAAGCTTTAAATCACTGTATGCTGCTGGCAAACAAACATTCCTGAACTGATTCTTTGCATAAATCATGGAATAAATTACCTGCAGCAATATTTTGCTCTTATTCTTAGAAGAAAGGGTTCTATAGAAAACCCCAGGGTTTTAAAGACACTTAATGTCAAAAAGGTTCTATATAAGGAAAAATGTCTTAAATGATTGCATTATAGAGTGCTGGAACTATGACTAATTTTTGTAGGCCAAAACCCGGAAGCGAGTTAGCATTTTAGCACTTCCGGTTCCATTGTCCCAAAGTGAAGTCAATGGGTTTTTTGAATGGGTTTTTGGTTAAATGACTGAAATAAGGGCCGTGGTAAACACAAGCTTAAGATACTTTCATGTTTTATTCTATGACATAAAATACATCAGTATTAGTAGAACTTATTTGTTTGAGATAATCCAAAAGCCTATGGGAAAATCCTATTGGGTTTTTGTCGAGGGAACCGGTGTGATGCTAACTGCCGATTGGCCTACAAAGTGACGTCATAGTGTGAATAATATATTGTACACACAAACTCTGCTAACACTTCTACTTGTGAGGACCAAGAAAATACCTTTTTTTTTTTGTACATTTTATTACATTAAGCAAAGTACTAAACCCATAAAGACACCTTTGGCATGTTTTGTTCCTGCTGGCAGAGGTGTTGGGTGGGCAGAGCTCAGTGGCGGCAGACATGTTGTCTCCTGTGGTGCAGGCGGTGCTGCAGATGGGTTTCCAGCGCTCACTAGTGGAGAGCCTGGTGCAGTCACGCTACCTGCTCACTGGCTCACACTACACCTCAGTCTCTGACCTGGTGACCGACGTCCTGCAGGCCGAGGAGGAGGAAAGGCAGACGGGGAGCCCAGACCAGGTGTGGAGCACCCTCTGTTTCCAAACTCATCCATCCTTCAAAACAGATCAAACCTATATTTAAAGGAAGTTCACCCAAACATAAAAATTCTGTCATCATTTACTCACCCTCAAGTTGTTCCAAACCTGTGTGAATTTCTTTCTTCTGCTGAACACAAAAGAAGATATTTTAAAGAATGTCGATAACCAAACAGTTGATGGACCCCACTGACCTCCAAAGTGTTTTTTCCCCATACTATGGAAGTCAGTGGAGCCCATCAACTGTTTACTGTTATCAACATTCTTCAGGATATCTTCTCGAGGGTGAGTAAATGATGACAGAATCTTAATTTCTGATGTCTTCAGAAGAAGACATTATTTATAGGCATAGTTCACCGCAAAATTAAAATTCAGTCATTATTTACTATTTACCCTGGTCTAATGCCACATGCCCTTCTTTCTTTTTTGAACCACAAAAGGAGAAACACAAACACATACATATAATATATATAAATATAATAATATATATACACACATATATTACGTAAACACAAACTTTTATGTTAGATGCGATTAATCGCGATTAATCGATTTGACAGCACTAGTTTGTATACGTGTTGAGTATGAATGTCTACTAAGGTTTGAAGTCACTTGAGAGATTGTAAATAATGACAGAATTTTAATTTTTATTGTGTGAACTAGTCCTTTAATGTAACCTATACTGAGAGCCATGTGTTGTTCATTAAAACGCAGGTCTCAGACAGGGAGAAAGGTCCATATTAACACGCTCTCATTGCACTTATAATGTGTGTGTGTGTGTGTGTGTTTGGCTGTATCTTCATCTTCTCTCTATCTAGTAGCCTCTGGGATGGAACTGATTATTCAGTCAATCATCTTAATTGAACCGGGTTGAGTTAAAATGTCCGTGTATTTGTGTGTTTTTCAGTGCGATCAGATCTGACTCCAGAGGAACAGTTGAGACAGCTTCAGGAAGAGAGGACCTGTAAGGTCTGCATGGACAAACTCGTCTCCATGGTCTTCATCCCCTGTGGGCATCTGGTCGTCTGCACAGACTGCGCAGCCAGTCTGCGTCACTGCCCCATATGCAGGGCGGTCATTCGGGGGAGTGTGCGTGCATTCATGTCCTGAAGAGCAAACACACATACATACACAGCAACACACTCTGTTGCACTGCTGTGTTATTAGCAAGAACCATAAAGTCTTTTAAAGGATAAATAATGCTGAAAAATACTATTCAAATGGTGTAATCAGCTTCCAAATCAGCATCAGTGTTCTTTAAAAAGACATATTACTTGATATTTGGCTATACATTAAAGCTACAGAGGTACAAAAGTCCACTTTACATCCAAAGTTGCAATATGAAATATTAGCATAAATTTCACAATGTTTTAGTTTTTCGTTTTCCCCATGATTGAATGACAGCATCACTTCATCTGTGAGAATATCTGCACAAAAATGTACTTATTTGATTTGTGATTTAAAAGAAAGTGCAGAATCTAAATGATTTTATGTAATAGAAATCCTAAAACCATTGTTAATTTTCAGGTTTAAATGGGATTTTAAATCCCAGATTTTAAACGTGGACTTTTGGATCCCACTGTACATTAAAATGTTTTACATGCTTGTAAGTTTAATCAAACATTCATCTGTTCAGTTTTCACTACATCAAAAGGTCAATCTGTCCAAAATTCAGGTGGTTTGTCTTCGTCTGGCATCTCAGCTGAGACCTGTCCACTATGGGTGACCCTACCAGTACTGAAGTACCAGTGGCGTAGCTCTCAGCATCACTGATGCACACAAGCCCTCACAGCACGTCAAGCTGCAAACCATGTGAGGGACCCTAACCTACCCTATCCTAACTCTTTAAAAGCATCCGCATGTCAACCAACCGCTCAAAACAAACTAACAACCACGTAAGCACCACGAAAAACCACTTGGAAGAGTCCAGCAACCGCAGAGCGACACGCTAACAACTGCTCAGAAAACCTCTGTAAACGCATGTCAATGATCAGGAAACCACACAAAACATCCTAACAACCACGGAGCACCACGAAAAACTGCTTAGAACAACCTGGAAACCGCATATCAATGCATTGACAATCATCAAAAACATCCCACCATCCACACAGCAATGAGATAAATCTTACTCTACAAACTGAAACTTACTCTACTAAAAACGTACTGTGTCACTATAGACTATATACAGTATGTACATACGGTGGCCCGGCTGTGATGACTCAGTGTCTGGGCTTCTTTCTCGGCGGTTCCTCTGGCAGCGGCTCTTCACTGATGTCCACATGGACACGAGGAGCGGAGCTTCTTCTTCTGGATGTGGAGAACCTCTCAGTGACGAGGACACGTCCATCAGGCTGCTCTGTCTCCAGCAGTGAAGGGCGCTTGAGAGTCTCCCACAGGCGCTGCTTGATCTGCAGTCCCAGCTCAAGGCTGTAGGGACGGTGCCGACCATAGCGTGTCTGTATCATGGGCTCTGCCACAGAGCGGTAGATGTCCTGGTAGCCCTGGACGTTGCAGCCGTGGATGGAGACAGGCTCTTCCTGTGGACACACGTCCACTGAAGAGACTGAGGCTGCTGGACGGACGTCAGGAAGGACAGCAGCGTTCTTCAGGTAGTGTTCGGCCACACTGCTGGATCTTCGAGCTTTGCCAGAGATGCAGCTGTAAGTGTGATCTAACCTGCTTACAGCTGCCAGGTGTGAAAGCTCACTGGACTCTTGAGTGGAAGATCCCCCCTCCACCCAGAATCCCCTCAGGTGTGTGGGAAGAGTCCTGGTTCTTCTCCGGTGACGCTTCTCCATGATGATGATGAAGAAACACTTACTGAATTGGACAGATGTCAAGAGCTTGTAGCACGTGTGATCAGGGACAGTTGTGTTGATTTCAAATATAAACTCAAGATGCTGGACTGACATAGAATGCTGAGGATCATTTAAATGTAAACAAGTCTTCATATCAGCAGTAAGTCAATTAGAGCTGCTTGAGCTCCATGTTACATGAACAATATGCTGCTCTATTACCATTATCATCTTCATATATATATATATATATATATATATATATATATTCCTCATCTGTGTGTGTGTGTGTAGGGCTGTCTAAAGGCCAGCAACACTAGGATCTGCTCTATGTGTGTGGTTCATAAATTAATTGGTGTGTTGAATGACTCTTTTTAACTGAACAAATCATTCTTGTACTGATTCATATCTTTTGTTCACTTCCTTTCGAAGCATACAACTGCTTTGGTGGATTTTCCTGCCTCTAAATACTGTCTAACAAGTGAACTCTAACTGTCCACTTGTTAAGTCATGATCAGAGCTGGGTCGTAACGGATTACATGTAATCTGGATCACGTAATCAGATTCCAAAAATCAAGTTCTTGTAATTAGAGTAAACTACTTTTTAAAATACTTGTAATCAGACTACAGTTACTTTTTTATGGATTACATGATTACTATTATTTACACAATGACAGTAAGTTGTTCACAATTCATTGATTCTCCTAATTTTTCATTTTTTTAACATTTATATTTTTTTTGTAATAAATCTGCCGCTTATATACGTTTGTGAGTTTTTCCGGCGATGAGGGGGAAATATAGATGAAATATAGATGAACTATATATATATATGAAATAATAATATATGAAATATTTGATGTAGCAGTGATATTGCTGTGAATTTCATAATTTTTCAGTGTTTGATTTTGTAATGTTGCTGTTTTCTAAATGTATTTAATTTTAAGTAAATATGTTTTAAAATCATAAGATGTGATTTTGTTTTATTCAGTGTTACTATCAGTGTTACACTAACAGGTACATTAGTGTTAGTATTTTGAAGTATTGACTGTCCATACATTGCACTTTGAAGAAAGAATCTGTTGAGGCTCTTGTTGGTGAATAGAATATATTTTTTGGAATATATATTTTCTTTGTATCTGTCAAAATAGTACAAGATTATCCTACAATATATGTGGCATCAAATAAGGGTTAGCACAAAAGTAATCTAAATGTAATCCAAAAGCAGTCAGATTACGTTACCAAAAATGTGTAATCTAAGAGATTATATTACTGATTACAATGGTTTTTATACTGTACAAACCGTATTTTATCGCCCTACACCTAAACCTACCCATCACAGGAAACTGTGCACATTTTTACTTTCTGACAAAAACTCATTCTGTATGATTTATAAGCCTTTTGAAAAAATGGGGACATGGGGTAATGTCCTCATAAGTCACCCTCTCCTTGTAATACCTATGTCATACCCAAGTCATTATACAAATTTCTGTCCTGATATGTCACAAAAATGAGCACACACACACACACACACACACACACACACACACACACATAATAATAATAATAAACAATCTAGAGCCCTAAATAGTACACAAGAGAAGAATTAGCACACCATATCATAGCACACTTGAAATAGCATAAGCATTTACAATATCAAAGGTGTTTTTTAAAAACAATTTAAAAAAAAAAAAGTAACTTCTGTTTACTTGATTATCCAGGCATCATTTATTATAAAAATCATGAGTATCAAATATGATCATCAGGTTTATTTGTTCATCTGTCAATCATCATTGTATTGCATTATATGTTTTAAAACTACAGAGATCTGATCATAAAACTGAGCATTTAAATATCATCTTACTAAGACATATTATTGGCAGATATATTGATATTTATATGTCAGTATCTCATGATCTTTATACATGAGTCATGATAATGCAATATCACTTTTGCTCTGGAAGTTTTTCAGAGGTTGTGTGAGAAAAACAGATAAAATGGCAAAGTGTGTCTGTGAAGCGTGTGGTTCGCGTGTGTCATGACTCACTGTGGCTATGGAGTAATGGTTAGGGAAAGTCTTACTCGGGAACACGGCCTGCATGAAGGGGGATGACGTACCGCACTCTCCTGAACAACACACACATACACAATACAGTTTAATACTGAGATTCAGTGTATTAAACTTTGTGTTTGACTCACTGATCTTGTCCAGCACTGGCACTAGTGAGCCCCACATCTGCATATATTTGGCTCTTAAACCATCCAGAGAAACCAACAGCAGCAGCAGCCACTTAAAACTACACAAACAAACACATCAATAAACAAATAAAAACTACTAGATGTGTCTATATGGCCAAAGATTTCCTAGAAATGTGTGTGTGTGTGTGTGTGTGTTCTTGTATACATGGTTTATGAGGACACAAATGTGTCCCTGTAAACCAAATGGCTTAAAAAATATACTAAACTCAAAAAACGCAGTAATCAATAATCTGACTACTTTTGGATTACATTTAGATTACTTTTGTACTAACCCTTATTTGCCACATATATTGTAGGATAATCTTGTACTATTTTGACAGATACAAAGAAAAAATATATTCCAAAAAATATATTCTATTCACCGACAAGAGCCTCAACAGATTCTTTCTTCAAAGTGCAATGTATGGACAGTCAATACTTCAAAATACTAACACTAATGTACCTGTTAGTGTTTGCTGATAGTAACACTGAATAAAACAAAATCACATCTTATGATTTTAAAACATATTTACTTAAAATTAAATAAATTTAGAAAACAGCAACATTACAAAAACAAACACTGAAAAACATGAAATTCACAGCAATATCACTGCTACATCAAATATTTCATATATTATTATTTCATATATATATATTTCATCTATATTTCATTTATATTTCCCCCTCACCACTGGAAAAACTCACAAACGTATATAAGCGGCAGATTTATTACGAAAAAAATATAAACGTTAAAAAAAAGAAATTAGGAGAATCAATGAATTGTGAACAACTTACTGTCATTGTGTAAATAATAGTAATCATGTAATCCATAAAAAAGTAACTGTAGTCTGATTACAAGTATTTTAAAAAGTAGTTTACTCTAATTACAAGAACTTGATTTTTGGAATCTGATTACGTAATCCAGATTACATGTAATCCGTTACGACCCAGCTCTGATCATGACTTAACAAGTGGACAGTTAGAGTTCACTTGTTAGACAGTATTTAGAGGCAGGAAAATCCACCAAAGCAGTTGTATGCTTCAAAAGGAAGTGAACAAAAGATATGAATCAGTACAAGAATGATTTGTTCAGTTAAATAGAGTCATTCAACACACCAATTAATTTATGAACCACACACATAGAGCAGATCCTAGTGTTGCTGGCCTTTAGACAGCCCTACACACACACACACACACACAGATGAGGAATATATATATATATATATATATATATATATATATATATATATATATATATATATATATATATATATATATATATATATATATATGAAGATGATAATGGTAATAGAGCAGCATATTGTTCATGTAACATGGAGCTCAAGCAGCTCTAATTGACTTACTGCTGATATGAAGACTTGTTTACATTTAAATGATCCTCAGCATTCTATGTCAGTCCAGCATCTTGAGTTTATATTTGAAATCAACACAACTGTCCCTGATCACACGTGCTACAAGCTCTTCACATCTGTCCAATTCAGTAAGTGTTTCTTCATCATCATCATCATGGAGAAGCCGCCACCGGAGAAGAACCAGGACTCTTCCCACACACCTGAGGGGATTCTGGGTGGAGGGGGGATCTTCCACTCAAGAGTCCAGTGAGCTTTCACACCTGGCAGCTGTAAGCAGGTTAGATCATACTTACAGCTGCATCTCTGGCAAAGCTCGAAGATCCAGCAGTGTGGCCGAACACTACCTGAAGAACGCTGCTGTCCTTCCTGACGTCCGTCCAGCAGCCTCAGTCTCTTCAGTGGACGTGTGTCCGCAGGAAGAGCCTGTCTCCATCCACGGCTGCAGCGTCCAGGGCTACCAGGACATCTACCGCTCTGTGGCAGAGCCCATGATACAGACACGCTATGGTCGGCACCGTCCCTACAGCCTTGAGCTGGGACTGCAGATCAAGCAGCGCCTGTGGGAGACTCTCAAGCGCCCTTCACTGCTGGAGACAGAGCAGCCTGATGGACGTGTCCTCGTCACTGAGAGGTTCTGCACATCCAGAAGAAGAAGCTCCGCTCCTCGTGTCCATGTGGACATCAGTGAAGAGCCGCTGCCAGAGGAACCGCCGAGAAAGAAGCCCAGACACTGAGTCATCACAGCCGGGCCACCGTATGTACATACTGTATATAGTCTATAGTGACACAGTACGTTTTTAGTAGAGTAAGTTTCAGTTTGTAGAGTAAGATTTATCTCATTGCTGTGTGGATGGTGGGATGTTTTTGATGACTGTCAATGCATTGATATGCGGTTTCCAGGTTGTTCTAAGCAGTTTTTTGTGGTGCTCCGTGGTTGTTAGGATGTTTTGTGTGGTTTCCTGATCATTGACATGCGTTTACAGAGGTTTTCTGAGCAGTTGTTAGTGTGTCGCTCTGCGGTTGCTGGACTCTTCCAAGTGGTTTTTCGTGGTGCTACGTGGTTGTTAGTTTGTTTTGAGCGGTTGGTTGACATGCGGATGCTTTTAGAGAGTTAGGATAGGGTAGGTTAGGGTCCCTCACATGGTTTGCAGCTTGACGTGCTGTGAGGGCTTGTGTGCATCAGTGATGCTGAGAGCTACGCCACTGGTACTTCAGTACTGGTAGGGTCACCCATAGTGGACAGGTCTCAACTGAGATGCCAGACGAAGACAAACCACCTGAATTTGGACAGACTGACCTTTTGATGTAGTGAAAACTGAACAGATGAATGTTTGATTAACTTTACTAGACCAACAACCTCTATTAAAAACACCATCACGTGGACTTCACCAAATGGGTTAAACATAAACATATTATATGTGGAAGATGCTGATGGAAGCAACCATTCAAACAGAACTAGGAAACACACGATGGTTTAATATTAGTATGGGTTTATGTCAAGGCTCCATTCTTTCTTCAGCACTGTTGTATCGGAGCTCAGCCAATCAAATTTGAGGACCGGAGGTAAGTGGCATCTGTCTATGAGCACTTTATTCTTCACAAATGTTTTCTTCGCATAACTTCCACTCAACTATTATATCCTCATCTGTAAAGATTAAAACATAAGTATTTCTATGTTGCATAAAGACGAGTTTTAGGTAATATGTAACAGAAGCAGAGATTTGACAAAGAAGTGCAATGCAAATCATTTTTATTCATGAAAATATAAGTGTCAGTACACTGATAATAAAATAAGATTATTATACAATATGATCTCTTATAAATTGTGTTTTATATGCTTTTAAGATGTAAAATCCTCAAAAAGATGTTTACTTTGGCATGACACAAAATCAGCCTGTTGTCCAGAAACTTACAAGCATGTAAAACATTTTAATGTACAGTGGGATCGAAAAGTCCACGTTTACAATCTGGGATTTAAAATCCCATTTAAACCTGAAAATTAACAATGGTTTTAGGATTTCTATTACATAAAATCATTTAGGTTCTGTACTTTCTTTTAAATCACAAATCAAATAAGTACATTTTTGTGCAGATATTCTCACAGATGAAGTGATGCTGTCATTCAATCATGGGGAAAACGAAAAACTAAAACATTGTGAAATTTATGCTAATATTTCATATTGCAACTTTGGATGTAAAGTGGACTTTTGTACCTCTGTAGCTTTAATGTATAGCCAAATATCAAGTAATATGTCTTTTTAAAGAACACTGATGCTGATTTGGAAGCTGATTACACCATTTGAATAGTATTTTTCAGCATTATTTATCCTTTAAAAGACTTTATGGTTCTTGCTAATAACACAGCAGTGCAACAGAGTGTGTTGCTGTGTATGTATGTGTGTTTGCTCTTCAGGACATGAATGCACGCACACTCCCCCGAATGACCGCCCTGCATATGGGGCAGTGACGCAGACTGGCTGCGCAGTCTGTGCAGACGACCAGATGCCCACAGGGGATGAAGACCATGGAGACGAGTTTGTCCATGCAGACCTTACAGGTCCTCTCTTCCTGAAGCTGTCTCAACTGTTCCTCTGGAGTCAGATCTGATCGCACTGAAAAACACACAAATACACGGACATTTTAACTCAACCCGGTTCAATTAAGATGATTGATTGAATGATCAGTTCCATCCCAGAGGCTACAAGATAGAGAGAAGATGAAGATACAGCCAAACACACACAAACACACACACACACACACATTATAAGTGCAATGAGAGCGTGTTAATGGACCTTTCTCCCTGTCTGAGACCTGCGTTCTCGGCGTTCGCGGACTCTCCACAGTCTCTGAGGGAACAAACCATCCACACGTTAGAGGAGGGAACGGCACTTTATAATTTCTTTTTTAATGAACAACACATGGCTCTCAGAATAGGTTACATTAAAGGACTAGTTCACACAATAAAAATTAAAATTCTGTCATTATTTACTATCTCTCAAGTGACTTTAGTAGACATTCATACTCAACACGTATACAAACTAGTGCTGTCAAATCGATTAATCGCGATTAATCGCATCTAACATAAAAGTTTGTGTTTACGTAATATATGTGTGTATATATTATTATATTTATATATATTATATGTATGTGTTTGTGTTTCTCCTTTTGTGGTTCAAAAAAGAAAGAAGGGCATGTGGCATTAGACCAGGGTAAATAGTAAATAATGACTGAATTTTAATTTTGCGGTGAACTATGCCTATAAATAATGTCTTCTTCTACAGCATCATGTGAAAGGGATAGTTCACCCAGAAATGAAGATTCTGTCATCATTTACTCACCCTCGAGAAGATATTCTGAAGAATGTCGATAACAATAAACAGTTGATGGGCTCCACTGACTTCCATAGTATGGGGAAAAAACACTTTGGAGGTCAGTGGGGTCCATCAACTGTTTGGTTATCGACATTCTTCAAAATTTCTTCTTTTGTGTTCAGCAGAAGAAAGAAATTCACACAGGTTTGGAACAACTTGAGGGTGAGTAAATGATGACAGAATATTTATTCCTTCCTTTAAATATAGGTTTGATCTGTTTTGAAGGATGGATGAGTTTGGAAACAGAGGGTGCTCCACACCTGGTCTGGGCTCCCCCGTCTGCCTTTCCTCCTCCTCGGCCTGCAGGACGTCGGTCACCAGGTCAGAGACTGAGGTGTAGTGTGAGCCGGTGAGAAGATAGCGTGACTGCACCAGGCTCTCCACTAGTGAGCGCTGGAAACCCATCTGCAGCACCGCCTGCACCACAGGAGACAACATGTCTGCCGCCACTGAGCTCTGCCCACCCAACACCTCTGCCAGCAGGAACAAAACATGCCAGAGGTGTCTTTATGGGTTTAGTACTTTGCTTAATGTAATAAAATGTACAAAAAAGGTATTTTCTTGGTCCTCACAAGTAGAAGTGTTAGCAGAGTTTGTGTGTACAATATATTATTCACACTATGACGTCACTTTGTAGGCCAATCGGCAGTTAGCATCACACTGGTTCCCTCGACAAAAACCCAATAGGATTTTCCCATAGGCTTTTGGATTTATGATATTTATAGTTTATGATACTTGCATGCTAATTTTCACAGATGAACACAACTTTTATGAATTTTGAAGCCTAAAAGCAGTCACCAGAAGTAAAAAGCTAAAGGTAGGCTATAAACGAACTACACCATGCCATGGTCGCATGACTTCAACGTCACCAACACTAAGCTTCCGCCAAACTCTTTCAGTCTTTATCTAAAAACATTTCCCCGAAAGTTTGAATTAGAATAGTTTGTAAGAGCGCAATAATAAGCATAATGAGGCTGTAAAAGTGGACTGAGTTTACCTGTTTGGCGTGATGATGTTTAATGTCACCGACAGCCTCTGTAGTCTCATTTAGCCACTGGTTAGCAACTGTCATTGACATGTAACAGCTTAAAAAAATCATGAGTGGGGCAATACTGATGTATTTTATGTTGTAGAATAAAACGTGAAAGTATCTTAAGCTTGTGTTAACCACAGACCTTATTTCAGCCATTTAACCAAAAACCCATTCAAAAAACCCATTGACTTCACTTTGGGACGATGGAACCGGCAGTGCTAAAATGCTAACTCGCTTCCGGGTTTTGGCCTACAAAAATGAGTCATAGTTCCACCAATCATTTCTCCTTATAGAACCTTTTTGGCATAAAGTATCTTTAAAACCCTGGGGTTTTCTATAAGAACCCGGTAACACTTTACAATAAGGTTCATTAGTTAAACATTAGTTAATGTATTAACTAACATGAACTAACCATGAGCAATACATTTGTTGCTGTATTTACTAATCTTCGTTAATGTTAGTTAATGAAAATACAGTTGTTCATTGTTTGTTCACGTTAGTTCACAGTGCATTAACTAATGTTAACAAAATTTTAATAATGTATTAGTAAATGTTGATATTAACATTAATGCTGTATAAGTGCAGTTCATTATTAGTTCATGTTAACTAATGTTAACTAATGAACCTTATTGTAAAGTGTTACCAAGAACCCTTTCTTCTAAGAATAAGAGCAAAATATTGCTGCAGGTAATTTATTCTGTGATTTATGCAAAGAATCAGTTCAGGAATGTTTGTTTGCCAGCAGCGTACAGTGATTTAAAGCTTCAAAAATCATAAAAGACTAAAAGTTAGGGTAACACTGATCATCATCATTGTTAGTTGAAGAAAAGGAGCAGTTGGTGAGGACAGAGAAGAAGAGAAGCTCATTTGCTTAGGTGAGATGAAAACTGTGAGTGCTGGAACAATAACAGCTCCTGAGGAGCATAAAATGCAAAGCAGCATAAAACACAAGCTGATATTATCCTGCTTATTACACGGCTCTTTGCCTAAAAAATAAATACAGGAAATATTGATTTGAGTTGAAATTATTTTATTGTTTTACTGTTGAGAGACAGAGCATGGGCACAGCTATGTGGAAACATGGATTTCCAGGACAAGCAGTAAGTTATACTGTGTCATGGATGGACAATGGTTATTATTCAGAAATATCTGACTGCTGAATGTTGTGAATGACCAATCAGAATCAAGTATTCCAGAAAGCCGTGTAATAAACACACATAAGAGTCTGTTGATCCATTGAACACAAGCACTTCTCACAACAATGGAACATTTTATGAGACTTCAGAATTACAGAGAATCCATAAAGTCAGGGGTTTTCAAACTGGGGCCTGTGGACACCCAAGCGGAAATGTATGTCTAATATCTATTTTTGTACACAGTATAAATGGGTCTGTACATTAAATTTAACTGCCATTATACTTTTAGGAGGATCATCATATTCGGGTGTCCTTAGCATTTAAACATTTGAAAACCCCTGCACTGTTACACCTTTAAAAGAAGTCATGACGCAACTCACCTGATGTAATGTTTCCTGCAGTTGATGACAGAGATCCACCCTTTAAAACAAAACAAAACAAAAACATTTAAAGCCCATAGCAATCATAGCTGTTAAATTTACTATAATCTGATGGTTAGGTGCATCAGTATTACTTACCACTCTCTCATTCATGGTGAAGTAAGACTGCTGGATATTGCTCACATATTCCCGTCCTCTGGATTGAAGCAAATATTCACATCTTTGGAAGCACATGATAGACCAAATGAATGAGCATACATGCGCTAAAAACAATAAAACATCATCCATTTTGTATTAAACAATACATGTTTGTTATATGGCCCTTTAGTACTTGATTACATTGTATTGTATTTAAAGGGTTTGTTCACCCAAAATGAAAATTCTGTCATTAATTACTCACCCTCGTGTCGTTCCACACCCGTAAGACCTTCGTTCATCTTCTGAACACAAATTAAGATATTTTTGATGAAATCTGAGAGGTTTATGACTCGTCCATAGACAGCAATATAATCAACACTTTCAAGGCTCAGAAAGGTACTAAAGACATCGTTAAAACAGTCGATGTGAATGCAGTGGTTCAACCTTGAAAAAACGACTTTATTCAACAATATCTTCTCTTCTGTGTCATTCTCATACGTTGTTTACGTCCAGCGCTTCCAGGTTCTACATCAGAATGCGACTCATTATTGGCCGCCTCCTGCGTCAGCATCACACGCATGCGTCGTGCTGATCATGTGACCAGAGCCGGCCAATACTGAGCCGGCATTCACACGTAAACGGAAGCATTTCACTGTAGCAACTGTGCAAGGATAATGACAGGGAAGAGAAGAGATTGTTGAATAAAGTCGTTATTTTTGTTTTGTTTTTGCACATAAAAAGTATTCTCTTTGTTTCATAACATTAAGGTTGAACCGCTGTAGTTACGTCGACTGTTTTAACAATGTCTTTAGTATCTTGAAAGTGTTGATTATATAACTGTCTATGGACGAGTCATAAACCTCTCGGATTTCATCAAAAATATCTTAATTTGTGTTCTGAAAATGAATTAATGGGTTTGGAACGACATGAGGGTGAGTAATTAATGACAGAATTTTAATTTTTGGGGGAACTAACCCTTTAGTGTGGGATAAAAAAATAGAAAGAGAATAGAAATAATTCAGCACTCACTGTGGAAACCATTTGGCGTGTTCCTGCCAAGGGTCATCACCTGGTTCCCAGTTCCTCAGACCACCATCACAGCAGAAACACTTCACATTGTCACCATGACCTAAGAAAACAATCACTTGTTATTACCATCTTCTAAAAAAACAACAACAACCACACTATACTATATATTTTAAAGACACAGAGTAAAATATATAAATCATTTTTGCCATTTCTAATCAATTTTGAGTTCCAACTAAACTTTTTAACGTGGTCAAAACAAGTTGAGAATTTTGAAGAGAATGTTTTTATAAATTAACATGTTAACAGAATTAATTGTTTTGTTCTTTACTGAGAGCACACAATGATATGCAATTTTGAATGCACATTATTTGTATAAGAAATAGGCAGAAACACACTATTGCTTTCAGAATAATGAGCAGCACGCGCTGCTGTGAAGCTGGGCTGCACTGCGCTCGCGGGCTCTCTCGTTCATTCCGTTCATTCACTGTGCGCATGATTGCCGCGCGCGTGACTGTGAGCGCAGAAAACAGAAGCAACTAAGTTTTGGTCCTGTGGTGAATCGAAACCACATTCAATCACAAACATAATTTCCACGTGTCATTTAATTTCGGTTTCTTTTCTCAAAACAACGTTTATCATCCCTTTAGTCTGAGACAGACCTGTATAGAAGAATCCAGCTCGCGCCAGAGTATCGGGTTGCACTGATGCTCCTGTGGGCCAGTTGTGGTACGTGGACAACCTGTTGTCCTCTGACTCCATCTCCGGGTAGGCCGCCTGCCCGGACAACACCTGCTCGTCCACGGTCAGCCGCTGCAGTTGACTCAAGAGCTGCCCATCCACAGAGTCGGACGAGCCCAGCGGCACATTCCCCACATCCCTGCCCATCATTAAGCCGCATGCGGGGAAGTGCCTCTCATGCTCCCCCCGCGGAGTGTCTCCATGAACCCAGTGCCTCAGGATCCCATCACAGAAGAAGCACTGCACCGTGTCCCCGTATCCCAGATAGTGAAAGCCAGCCCGGGCTAGCTCAGCAGGGCTCACGGGCGCATCTCTGGGCCAGTTGTGGAAAGTCTGGAGTCTTTCCTCCTCACTCCGCATCCCGAGCCGAACCCCCGCCTCCATCCGCGCGCTGCTCTCGCGCTCATGTCCACGATCTCCCCTCATTCTGCTCACCTTCCATAATGGACTGTTCAAGTGTGCTCCAGCTCCCCCTTCGCTGGCCATATAGCCTATTATTCCCTGTAACAGAGCACCGTTTACTATAGCACACACATTTCCAGAATAAGCAGTTGTTAAAATGATCTGCCCTGTGGCCAAGCCCTGAATAACGTAATACAATAGACGCCTTTCATGGTGATTTTTTTTTTTTTTCTTCAAATTTCACATGTGGCTGGGTTAAAAACAACCTAGTGGGTTATACATTTTAAAGTCACCATGAAATTAAAATTGACTATTTTTATGAAATATAGCGGTGTTTATTATAGGCCTAAATGATTTATTATAATTTAAATAATTACATAATTTAAAATGTTACAAAATTGCGCATAGTTTATTGTTTTGAACAAAATGAATAAATAAAAGCATAAAATAAATACATTTCGGGAAACAGAATTCTCCTTTACATTATTATTATTATTATTATTATTAAAGCAAATTCATGGCTTTTGAAAGTAGTTTTGGACTACATCTCCCATAATTCCTCACAGGAAGTCCGTCATATGTAGACGCCAAACATAATGGCGGCTTAGTGAAACGCACAGGCTTCGCAAGCGCCTTGATTTTGATCCCTAAAGTAAGTAACTGTATGAAATTTCTTCTATTTTTAATAACAGCACAGTTGAACATGTTCTTAATAAATTGGTTTTAATCGTTATAGTCTTGTTCTGGTTCTTAAAGGTTTTGTTTATTGAAGGCAGCAGGCCATTGCTGCGCCTTCAGTGTGGAGTTAGACGATATTATGAAAACTCCAGTGCGTTTTGTCATTGGAAGATATATTGCACGTGCAATTGTATAGTTACATATTTTAATGATTGCATTTAATGTAATACGACTAATTTTCCCTAAACAAGCACAGTGTTGTTAGGAAACAAACATATCTCCAAAATGTAAGCGCGATATATGCCAATTAGGCTTGTTACTTACAGTAAGTTTCGCTGTAAACTTGTCTTATAAGCATGCGTCATAACATAACGCTGGCCTTGCTTTCCTCTTCTGTCCAGATGGCTGGTGAGTCTTCTGACAAGAAGGAACTGGACAGCGCAGTGAAGGAGCGGGAGGCCCGTAAACGCAGTCGTTCTCGCTCCCGGGACCGCGACCGTAAGGGATCTCCTGGCAGAGAACGTAAACGGCATCGGTCTCGTGAACGCAAGCGCTCCCGCAGCAGATCCAAATCTCCAGACCGGTGTGTAGGGCTATATACTCTCTTATTCTCATGTGAATGATGATACATTTGTAATCTAACTCTAGCTCTGCTTATCTGTTTTTAGAGATCGTCGTCAAAAAGACAAAGAAAGAGACAGAGAGAAGGACAGAGACAGGAACCGCAAAGACAGAGAAAGAGACAGGGACAGACGGGACAAAGACCGGTCCAAGAAATCAAGGTTTGAATCATACTTGCCTCACAAACCTTTTCAGGGCTGAAGAATAAGGATGTCAAGAAGATGCTTGCAAATTTGAACGCTTTTTGGTGATGTACTGAGCATTGTTTTTGCAAAATGTCACCAGTTAAAGTCCCCCTGTAGTCAATCATTTTATTCCTTAACTTGTATTTGATCACCAAAATGACACATTTTTCCTGTGGAAAAAAAAATCTTCATGCCTTAAAATAGCTTGAATGTAACTCTACACCCTTGCCTGATTTAATATATGCAGATCAATGAATATGCAAATTAGCCCCTCCTCCACTCACTCACACCAGCTCAGAGATCCACTCGGTCAACTTACTGAGGTAAACGCTGCACAATGGTATCGTTTTTTTTGCAACATCGGACACATAACAGTAATTAATATGATTAGCCTTTTGCTTGACTATTGGCGCTTTTCCATTGTGTGGAACGACTTCGCTCGGTTCGGTTCAGCACGGCTCGGAGTGCTTTACCTCAACAGAGGTGGAGCTATTTAAAGGTGCAGTAAGCAATTTCTGAAAATCTCTGTTGATATTTGAATTCACCAAAACAAACTTAAAAGGATTACACCCCTATCTTGATAGCTCTGCCCCAAATTCACAAATGCATTATGCAGAACAGGCACCTCCCCCCTAATGAGTTGACACGCCCCTTACTGCTGATTGGCTACAAGTTTGTTTTGGTGCTTGGTCTGATCCACTTTTTAACAGCGTTTCTCAGAAATTGCTTACTGCACCTTTAAGCGTTCCTTACCGAGCCATTCCATGCAGTGGAAAACCGCCATATGTTATCAAACGGCTCATAATGTGTTGCTAATGCTACACAAACCATGTTCCGTTTGCTATCTTCAGAGTCAGACAGCTGCCTTCTAGCAATCAGTATCCTTAGAAACACTTTGAACAACTCAGAATGTCAGTAAAGGCATATAGTTCATCATAACATCGTAATATACATCATACACTTGCTATATTGCTAAATCTACACAATTTTTCATATCAACAGGAAAATATACCGGGATAACCTGACTTCTCTAGAGACTCCCCAGCTAGTTCGCTGTTAATCATATGTTAAACCCCGCCGGCACATTGACTCGATTTCGTTACAAGGTAGTTTGTGACGTCACAGACACCAGCGATTTCAAACCATGGGTTTGAGACTGTCTTTAGATCACTGTGGTTTTAAAGAGGAAATTTGCACACAAACAATTTTTCACTTAAGATAATGTAATATTTAAATTAAAACACTGATGGTATATATATATATAAAAAAAGCATATGCTATAAAATGTAATAGTACAAATCTGAATGGGCCAGGAGAAAAAAATGTTGAGAGACATTCTTTATAGATATCGTACTTGGTGAAAATGGGCCTTAAAGTTTAAGGTTACAGATGCTCTTGTTAAATGGGCTCCAGTGATTTGCCCTATTTGAACGTCTCACAAGTCGACCATTTTACAAAAGGCTTGTACTTAACACTGCTGAATACCATAAATACTGCATATACAATATAAACAAAAAAAAGATAAATAAAAGATAATCACAATGTTTGTTTTTTTCACTGTAGTTGTTCACGTTTTGTCAAACCCCTGTGTATGTGTATATATTTATATTATATATTGTATATACATTCACATACATACATAAAGGGGTTTGACAAAATGTGAACAACACCTATTATTATAGAGGTTAATGTAATTTGTGTAGGCTACAGTGAAAAAAAAAAAACATTGTGTGTGTGTGTATATATATATATATATATATATATATATATATATATATATATATATATATATATATATATATATATATATGCATACAATGTTTAGATATTTTAAATATTTAAATAAAAATATAATGTAAATATTTTAGTACTTGGTTATAAAGTGTTTTTTTTTTCTCTCTCAGGAGCAATTCTCCAAAATCCAAGGATTTGAAAATAAAGAGGGATAAGGATGTGAAGAAAGAGGAAGATGAGGAAGATGAGAAGAAGAAAAAGAAGGTGCCCTATTAGAAGACATTTCAAGTTTGAAAGTTGCATATTGTGTACTTTTTTGACTTAGACTTTTCTGCAATCTGCACTGTTTCAGGTGCAGCCTCTCTCTCTTGAAGAGCTGCTCGCAAAAAAGAAGGCAGAAGAAGAGGCAGAGTCTAAGGTAAAGTGGTTTTATATATTCATGCAAATTAGTGCACTCCATTTTTTTTTTTTTTTTTCCTAAACACATCCTCCTGTTGCAGCCCAAGTTCTTGTCCAAAGCGGAGCGAGAAGCTGAAGCCATCAAACGGAGAGAGCAGCAGACAGAGGAACGCCGCAGACAGGTGGAGGATGAGAGGAAGAAAAGAAGAGTATTTCAGGACATTGGCAGAAAGATGCTAGGTGAGAGGCTAGAACAAATAATAGCATCTGTAGAAACATGGTTATACTTTTATTATTGGAATTTTGTAGCTTTTAGTCTATTAGCTTTGGGGCCATCTATATGCTAATGCACTCCTGAATGTTGACTATAATTTTTGGTTTTAATCTTTTCTTCTCATCATCTTGCTTTATCTAATTTGCAGAGGATCCGCAGGAGCGTGAACGGCGGGAAAGAAGGGAGCGGATGGAAAGGGAGAACAATGGGAATGATGAGGATGATGGACGGCAGAAGATTAGAGAAGAAAAAGACAAAGGAAAAGAGCTGCAGGCCATTAAGGTGATGTCCTCACCTATTCATCTGGAGAAAAAAACTAACCAACTCTTTAGATCTTTGTCTTGACTGAGAGTAATCTTAAAAGCAAATTAAATAGTATTTAAACTAGGACTGTTGATTTAACGTGTTAATTTAATTAATTAGTTATGGGGAAAAATAACTCGCTAAAATTGACGCATGTAATGCATCCGCCCCGCCCCAGACCTACGTAGGTCATCTTACGTTTGATAAAGTTGATTGGTTACGAATATGAAGCAGGGCAACAACTCACTGCATGATGGAGCCTATAGAACGCAGTTATATCCCCCTAAAATTCAAGATATCAGAGCAAAGCCTGTTTTTTCTCATATTTATATCATGATATAAATCACATGAGTGCTGTTTTTGTCCAAAATACCCAGAGTGCAAATGTGATATTGATTTTATACAACAGCTGCGGGTCCTTAAAAAGTCTTAAAATGTCTTAAAGTTTTCCTAATAAAAGGCCTTAAAAAGTATTTAATTGTCTTAAAGTTTTCCTAATAAAAGGCCTTAAAAAGTATTTAATTGTCTTAAATTCTTCGATGGGTCTTAAATATTTTTGGTCACATCGCCGCAAAAAAATCTCCAGTCTGACGAACCCAATGACTGTTCACAATCATTGAACAGACTGAAGAATATGTTTTTCCCGCTATAGTGACTGTGTCATCAAAGAGAACTGAGGTAGCAGAATATAAGTCGAATTACAGTTAGCTGACCAGCCTCCTGGCTCGTTTAAAACGGGTTAATTAATGTTTATTGAAAAATGGCTCTAGAACGATGAGTCCATGCAATCTCATTCCTAAATGACAACGATTCGCCTGTCTTTTAAACTTTTGAAAAAATCACACCGGAACATTCAAATCTGCGTTTGCGCTGAGCCAGAGAGAGCAGTTAGGTATGAAACAGCTTCACAGTCTTGTCAACAACACAGTTGTTATTTCTGTGTTACAAATATTCATATTATCATAGAAGAATGGGGATAAAAGTGTATAGTTCAGATATATAAACACTAGGGCTGTCAAAATTAATGCATTAATAATGCGTTAACACAATTTTATTTTAACGGCACTAATTTTATTAACGCAGCATGCATTTTCTGTTTGACCCGTGGCCTAGCACATAGTTGGAGGAATGGAGATGCAGCCATAGGGGCCGTTCACATGTTGTGTCTAAAAACGCGTGGAAAGCGCAGATGCGCCGCTTTCTTTTTTCCAAAGCACTTGTGCATCCGTGGCGTCTGTCGTTGCTATGCAACCATAAACTGCACTCTCCACGACGATGAGGAAGTTTCAGCAAAGGATAACCCCACAATGATGACAATTGTTATTGTTCTTTAATAAAAAAATAAATAAAAAGGCAAAGGATAACCCCAATTGATTTCTAGCCCTTGCATTAGCTCTACTACCAGATATATTTATGGAGATGAGAAATAAAAACCTGCCCTGTACAGCTATGATCAGCTGTTTGGTTGAGCTTTAGATGTTTTATGTAAATAATGTAAAGATTACAGATTAAAAATGCGATTAATCACAAGTCAACTCATGACAATCATGCAATTAATCACGATTAAATATTTTAATCGATTGACAGCCCTAATAAACACTGATGTCTAAGTTAGCGATCAAAATAGAGTGAACCACCTTTTGAAAGTAAGGATTGTATCATTTACATCGTTATGCCACTAGGTGGCGACAAGAGACTGTTTAAAAATGTATTTTGCATTGAATCATTCATTCAAGAGATTCGTTCAAAAAAAAAAAAGTACTTGTAAGTAAGTAGTTGAATCATTCATTCAGAGCAATTAACATTTTGTCAGAACCTCTAGTAAATTTTGTTTTGTTTAGTAGTCTGTTCAGAATTGTGGGAGAATCGTGATCTCTGAAAAAAAAATTGTGATTCTTAATTTATCCAGAATCGTGCAGGTCTAATATATAGGATATAACGTGTATTTCTATTGCAGGTTTGTTCTTGAATTTCATATACAGTGGTATTAAAAAGGTCTTAAAAAGTCTTAAATTTAACTTGTTTATATCTATAGACACCTTGGTTAATATTGTGTTATAATTTTGACACAATATTGTCTACTTTTGCTCAAATTTGCCAAAGAAAATATTACCTATAAAGCAAGAGCGGAGCTGTTGTGCGTCTCCAAGCAACACAATGGCGTTTCGTTTCCACGTTTTGAGCGAATCAATCATGTGAACCAGTGATTCAATGGCCTATTCATAAAGAGAGCCATTTACTTCATTCCTGAATGAATCAGCCATTTGAATGAATCGAATGAATGAATGACTTGTTAGCTGCGTCTCATTTCGGAGGCTGCATCCTCTGGGGGTCGCATTTTTAGCCAGCATACGTCATCAAGGATGTCTTATTTAAGAAAAGTAACCATAATAAAATTGTCTGTTATTCCTTATGAGGTGTAAAATACTGTAATATCTTTCTTTCTTTGCAATCTAACAGTTACTTTTCATGAGACCGCCTCGATGAAGTATGCGGTCGACAAATGCGACCTCTGGAGGACGCAGCCTTCGAAATGAGACGCAGCTATTGACTTACTCATTTAGACATTTACCGCCACCTACTGGCAGTTTTAGTTTCTTATTTAGAGTATCATTTCATTAAAAAAAATTATTTCATTTATCATTTCATTTTTCCATATTAATAAAAATCCCATTAAAGGTATAGTTCACCCAAAATTTTAAATTTTGTCATTTACTCACCCTCATGGCTGTTGAAGCCTAAAAGTTTGTGTAATAAATTCTATGTTGAATCAAATAAAATATTTTTTTTCTAATGCTACTTTTTGTAATGTCTATTTGATGCTTTTCTCATTTAACACAATAATGACTTTAAGTTACTCAGCTAAAATGAATGTGTGATTAATTTGATTAATTAATCACCACATTGTGTAATTAATTTGATTAAAAAATGTAATCACTTGACAGCCCTATTTTAAACATACACCTATACCCTGTATTACCTATGCCATACAGATTATAGGTAAAAATGTAGAAATACTAGATTGGACAGAATTTTAACTGGTAATTAGCAGAATGTGTCAGGTAGAAAAAGAGTTAAGTTTATAAGATTGAGTAAACTGTTACTAAACATGCCTTTGGGAATATGTAATGCAAATGTTGGCCACAGAAAAATCTATGAAATTCATTTTCTCATGTTTAGAGCAGTTTCTGCCCACAGAATATCATCCTTCCATGTATTTTTCCCTTTCCCTGCTGTGCATTGAAGTGCATTAGGTGGATATGTGTCTTGATAAATGGTGAACTAATACTTATTTTCTCTTTAGGAGCGATATCTTGGCGGGATGAAGAAACGGCGGCGTACACGCCATCTGAATGACAGGAAGTTTGTCTTTGAGTGGGATGCGTCTGAAGACACCTCAACCGACTACAATCCAATGTAAGCATGTCATGAGACACCTCAAATAACTGCACATGAATGTTTTCACATGAATGTCCAGATTATTTTGTATATTTTATTGCATTGCATTGCATTTGGTCATGACTTCCTCAGGTCACTTGTTTTACATATTGATGTAGTAAATGTGAGAGAGGAGCTAAAGAGTTAGTTAACAGCACAAGACTGTTTGTGTTTAGCTATAAAGAAAAGCATCAAGTTCAGCTGTACGGCCGAGGCTTCATCGCCGGCATTGACCTCAAGCAGCAGAAGAGAGACCAGTCCCGATTCTATGGAGACCTGATGGAGAAGAGACGGACCCTTGAAGAGAAGGAGCAAGAAGAGTAAGATCCACACACTTCATTCAGTATTCAGTATATACCTCATTTGGGCTCAGTAAGATTTATTTTTTTTCAGAGATGCATTAAATCATTAATATCAAATGTGACCGACATTTTTAATGTTACAAAATATTTCTATTGCAAATAAATGTTCTTTTGATATTTTGAGTCTTGAAAAAAAAGTATTCCATATGGTATTAATTATGTAATTTCACAGACTGAGGCTGAAGAAGGTCCGAAAGAAGGAGGCCAAGCAGCGCTGGGATGACCGACACTGGTCTCAGAAGAAGCTGGATGAGATGACGGACAGAGACTGGAGAATTTTCAGAGAGGACTACAGCATCACCACCAAAGGAGGGAAGATTCCCAACCCCATCCGCAACTGGAAGGAGTATTCACTGCCGCCACACATTCTGGAGGTCATCGAAAAGTGTGGCTATAAGGTCAGTGTGTTTCTGTTTGCTGTGTTTCCAAATTATGACACGATTAGATTGTTCTGCTAATGTTTATAAATGCTCAGGACATATGGCATCCATCCTTGTAAATTTGTTTTGTATATATTAAAAATGTTTTCTTTAAATGTTTATTCTTTGTCAGGATCCTACACCTATCCAGAGGCAGGCCATTCCTATTGGTCTACAGAACCGTGACATTATTGGTGTGGCCGAGACTGGTAGCGGTAAAACCGCCGCCTTCCTCATTCCCTTGTTGGTCTGGATCACCACTCTACCTAAGATTGACAGGTGAGCTCACTTTTCTCTGTCACACTTTTATATGCCAACACATGTTCTGAGGAATCGGATCAAATGTGGGAAACCGTGTGTGTGTTTGACTGTAGGATTGAGGACTCCGATCAGGGACCTTATGCCGTAATTCTGGCCCCAACTCGTGAGCTGGCACAGCAGATCGAGGAGGAGACCATTAAATTTGGCAAACCTCTGGGCATCCGGACAGTAGCCGTAATTGGTGGAATATCCAGAGAGGATCAAGGGTTCAAACTCAGGATGGGTTGCGAGGTGAGAATAAAATACCTTCCATTAACCAATTGTTATTAATTATTCATGTTTAATTATTTTTGATGCTGTTAATGTCAGGGCTATTACACTTCACTAAAACCTAAAATAAAATATATATATATATATATATATATATATATATACATACATATATATATATATATATATACACACACACACACACTGCCAGTCAAAAGTTTGAAATCTGTAAGATTTTTAATGTTTTTAAAAGAAGTTTCGTCTGCTCACCAAGGCTGCATTTATTTAATTAAAAATACAGTAAAAACAGTAATATTGTGAAATATTATTACAATTTAAAATAACTGTTTTCTGTTTGAATATATTTTATAAAGTAATTTATTCCTGTGATCAAAGCTGAATTTTCAGCATCATTACTCCAGTCTTCAGTGTCACATGATCCTTCAGAAATCATTCTAATATGATGATTTGCTGCTCAACAAACATTTATGATTATTATCAATGTTGAAAACAGTTGTGTACTTTTTTCAGGATTCCTTGATGAATAGAAATTTCAAAAGAACAGCATTTATCTGAAATACAGAGCTTTTGTAACATTATACACTACCGCTTCAAAAGTTTGGGGTCAGTAAGAATTTTTATTTTTTTGAAAAGAAATTAAAGAAATTAATACTTTTATTCAGCAAGGATGCATTAAATCGATCAAAAGTGACAGTAAAGACATTTATAATGTTACAAAAGATTATATTTCAAATAAATGCTGTTCTTTTGAACTTTCTATTCATCAAAGAATCCTGAAAAAAAAAAAAAAAAAAGTATTGTACACAAATATTTTGTACAATTGTACACAATAAATGTTTCTTGAGCAGCAAATCATCATATTAGAATGATTTCTGAAGGATCATGTGACACTGAAGACTGGAGTAATGATGCTGAAAATTCAGCTTTGATCACAGGAATAAATTACTTTATAAAATATATTCAAACAGAAAACAGTTATTTTAAATTGTAATAATATTTCACAATATTACTGTTTTTACTGTATTTTTAATTAAATAAATGCAGCCTTGGTGAGCAGACGAAACTTCTTTTAAAAACATTAAAAATCTTACCGATTTGCAAACTTTTGACCAGTAGTGTATGTATTAGGGGTGTAAATCGGACGGTTCATCACGATTCGATACAATATTGATTCTCATAGCCAGCGATACGATATTTTACAATACCTCTAAAAGTTCTGCGATGCGATTGATACGATACGATTCGATCAATATTTTGATATTATGAGCCTATTTTACAAAACCAGTTAAATTTTTATTAACTCACAACTGCAACCAAAATATATAACACACTTATTTCAAAATTTCACCTGAACCCTGATTGGGACATCCACAAATAAAAAATTCACACAGTAATATAATGACAGCTTATGACATGATAACAGTCATGACAGTATTTTAGTTCTGTGCTCATAGCGATTCATAGCGCTGTTCTCCAGTGTTGTGCTCTAACAGACACTTTTTGAGATGTGTGCGCGCTGCTTTTTGCAAGGCTTTAAACACGAGCAAATTATAAACTTTCGTGAAGATTCAGCACTGGCCCGATCGGGACAGCAACAGTTCCATTTACTGTCCCGAGCGTCTTTCACAAGTTCTGAAAGGTAGTTTAAACGAGAATGCACGCGTTGGTGATAATGCATAGACTGATATTGTGTTAAATGTGGAGAGTGTTAAAACAAATGTGCCTCTATAAATAGCCCACAGGTATCGATTTTTTTTTAAAAATTTTTTACGTGTGGCATCGATACATCGATCTAATGTCTAACGACACGATGCATCGATCTATATCGATGTATTGTTACACCCCTAATAAATTATTTTATATATTATTTATATGTATATAAATAATAACTTGTTTCAGCTAGTAGCCAAAGCAATATTTTCATTTAGTTTAACTTAATGTAGTAAAATAACTAAAACTGAAATAAGTTACTAAAAACTATGTAGACATTAAAAAAAACAATAACTAATAAAAAACAAACTTGCAACAACGTTACTAAAATGAAAACAGAAAATACAAAGATAAAAACTAATAAAAAAAACAGTATCTCTATATTTAGTGTCATTAAAATAACACTAGTCGATGTCTGTATTCGTAATAGATGAGCTCATTGTAGTTGTAGATCTGATTTGTTTTGCTTCCTCATTCTCAGATCGTCATTGCCACACCTGGTCGTTTGATCGATGTGTTGGAAAACCGATACCTCGTCCTGAGTAGGTGCACGTATGTAGTACTGGATGAAGCCGACAGAATGATTGACATGGGCTTTGAACCCGACGTCCAGAAGATTCTGGAGTACATTCCTGTGACTAATCAGAAGCCAGACACAGATGATGCTGAGGACCCCGAAAAAATGATGCAGAACTTTGAGTCAGGCAAACACAAATACAGACAGGTAACAGATACAGTTATCAAGGTTTAAAAAGGAAATAACTGACTCTGATTCCCCATTATGAAATGAAATTACTATTGCTTACTTTAGTTCCCTTTTTCCTCCTTTAATTTCTCATTATTGCACGTCCCCTCTCGTTTTTCAGACGGTCATGTTTACGGCCACTATGCCTGCTGCAGTGGAGCGTTTGGCCAGAAGTTACCTCCGACGGCCGGCGGTGGTGTACATCGGCTCTGCAGGCAAACCACATGAGAGAGTGGAGCAGAAGGTCATCCTCATGTCTGAGGGTGAAAAGAGGTCAGAACGCACACATCAAATGTAACCCCTCATATTCAAGCGGAAGTTGTCATTAGAATTTTACTAAACCTTTTCTTGCAAATGTTCTTTTGTGGTAAACAGGAAGAAGCTGCTGGAAGTTTTGGCAAGTGGCTTCGAGCCGCCCATCATCATCTTTGTTAACCAAAAGAAGGGTTGTGATGTGCTGGCTAAATCTCTGGAGAAGATGGGAGTGAGTACACAGTGTTTATTACTTGTCTGTAATTCTTTATAGAAATAACTTTCAGTCAATAACTCTCAATCTTTCTTTTCCTCTGTTCTGCAGTACAATGCTTGTACACTTCATGGTGGTAAAGGTCAGGAACAGAGAGAGTTCGCCCTGTCCAACCTGAAGGCCGGAGCTAAGGACATCCTGGTGGCCACAGATGTGGCAGGCAGAGGTATCGACATCCACGATGTCTCCATGGTCCTCAACTACGACATGGCCAAGAACATTGAGGGTGAGTCCGACATCATTTGTTACTTTATCCATTAAACCTTTTTCCCTTTAGAACTGTTAAATGGTTATATCAGGGGACTTCCTGTTTCCCATGCCCATTTTGAGGATTAATTTTTAACTTTGCTTTTCTCAGACTATATCCATCGTATTGGCCGAACGGGTCGTGCTGGAAAGAGTGGTATGGCGATGACATTCCTGACCAAAGAAGACTCTACTGTGTTCTACGACCTGAAACAAGCCATCTTAGAAAGCCCCGTGTCCACCTGCCCGCCCGAGCTGGCCAATCACCCAGAAGCCCAGCACAAGCCCGGCACCATCCTTACCAAGAAGAGGAGAGAGGAGACCATCTTTGCTTGAGCCAAACCCCTCACACATGTTGTTGTTTTTTTTTTGTGCATCTTGTGACTGTGCTGTTTCTTCTCACCAGATTCTTCATAAGAGACACCCAGTAACGCATGGGATCATAAATCACAGTTTTCTGACAGATAAACCAGTGACAAGTGTAGAACTCTGTGATAAAACTAGAACAGCACACCTCTTTTGTTTTTTACACATTATGTGTAATTGTGTTTGTGATTTTTAAATTGTGTAAAAATACCAATTCATTAATGCATTTGTAGATAACCTCATTTCAGTCAGAGGATGAGTAAAACTGTTTATTCACTCTATGGATTAATAATAAAGTCCTTTAGACTGAATAATGTGTTGTATGAAGTTTATTTCTCTGGCACAAGCATAAACTTTGGTACAGCAAACACAAGATGGAACGATTTGATGATGGAGAAAATCAGTAGTGACAAAGTCCATTTCGAGGAAAGTCTGTTCACTTGGCGGCCATATTTGCAACCCGTCCATTCATCCCAGCCTTTCCGACATTATGGTTCATACCTCCTATTCTCGTCTACATGGTTAAGAGAAAACTATCAACTTCCTATCTACATCTTCCATCTTAACTCCTTCCTCAGTCCATATGACCTGTTTTTGAATGTGTTCATTCCAGGTACACTGATCCTGCATCAGCTCAAGAACCACTCTTTCTCTCTGAAACCAGGAAAATGCCCACTACCAAACTATTCCCTGAAAAGAAAGAATAGAAGGAAAACTAAAAAACAAAACCACCTCATGAATGAGCTTTTTTTTTTTTTTTAATACATTCAGGACAGAATGAGCCAGTGATGGCTCTGTGATGTCCAGTCTATAAAATCGAACATAAGTGTGAGGCGAAGCCCAATTTAATGCTGCACATATGTTCTGAACTGAAACGCCCTTAAACAGTGCCATTGAGGTAGCCATACCTCTGGTTGAATGAGCTCTCAGCCCTTCCAGAGGACCAAGACCCATTACCCAGTGGGACAGGCACTGACGTGAAATAGGTTTACCCTTATTCCTTAGTGCCTTCATTTTATTCACATAGTGACGCAAAGCAAGGACAGGGCACAAACAAAGAAGCCACTCGTCTTCCGATGAGGAAAAAGTCAGTGGATGAAAAGCCAGTAAATCCACCTGCTTACAGAGAGATGATTCACTCACTTTAGGCACAAAAGCTGGCAGAAAAAGCAAGCAGAAATTGCAGCCAGATATACATTATTTCTTGTAGAAAAGTATCTGCCTTTGTTTAAAAGCTGTAGGAAATAAAAAACAACCACAAACGGACAGAAAAAAGGAACAATGTGTCTGTGTGCACCATTGCTCAAACATTGCTTCCCACCATACGGAGAGCACTTTGAAGCTTCTTTTACGTTTATTGTTTCAATCACCCTTGGAGGCAAACCCATAATGCTTAAGTTTAACCCCTCATGGGCCAAGCTAAGAGAGCCACTTTGTCCATGGCTGGGTGAAAGATCTCCCCACACAACAGGAGAGGCCTGGGTTGGTCACATAGGAGTTGAATTATCTCTGTCAGCCACAACTTCCCTGGCCAGTTCAGGACTCTTCTTAGAATAGACATGATCAGACTCAGTGGAGGAAATGTGTACCACAGTGCATTTGGCCACGGGTGCACCAGAGCATCCACACCCATAGGCGCATCGTCTCTCACCAGAGAGAAGAATAGAGGGCAATGAAGGTTTTTGTGCAAGGAAAAGAGCTCTACGGCAGCTCGGCCGAACCTCTCCCACAACTGGCTCACTACCTGAGGGTGCAGAGTCCATTCCCCTTAGAGAGCATTTATTATTCCTGGCATATGCGTCGCCCGTAATGAATAAAAATGCTTCACGCCCCACATGATCAGTTTCCTGCCAGACTGTAAAGCTGAGGGGAGCGTGTATAGGCCACCGCTGTTGTGTTGTCTGATCTGATCAAAATGTGGTTCAATAGGAGCTGCACAAAATGTTTCAATGCCAGAAACATTGTTAACAGTTCCTGGAAGTGCATTCTAGATTGAGACAGCCTATTTACCTTTCTCTATCCTGTCCTCACACACTGCACCCCAACCTGTGAGCGATGCATCCATCGTCACCACCTTTCTCAGAGAAACTGGTCCCAGACTCAAGAAAAGAACAATCTCTCCATCTCTCCACTGGGCGATCTCTCCATTGACAGAGAATCCGCATGTAGAATGCGCAATACTTTCATGAGTTTGCAATTACATATAATCAGATATAGTAATAAAATATGCATATTTGGTGTGCTGTCCGAGGAGAGTGTTCCGTGCTCAGAATTTGGCTCAAACCCAAAGTACTCCCCCCATCCCTGGCTAGGATAGGAATAATCGAGAGTGAGGAGTTGGGGTGGAGGAGGGGTGCTGTCATGGAACAGAGGTTAGTCAGCTCTATATATATATATATATGCTTCCTCTTGCGTTGACTCTGTAGATAATCTGAACGTGCTCCTCCCGAACTTTGTTAATAAAACATCATTTCATCACATTGTACTTACATATATTCAGATATAGTATAAAATATGCGAAAACCCCCAAAATATGCCGCGAGTTGACAGATTGGCATTAATGAGGAGATTGGCTGTTCCATAACAGACTGTTCCATAAATTAACATGCATTTCCCCAGGAAATGATATCCACTATTACTGTTTGTTGTATTGTACTCAATATTGTATTCACATGTTTTATGTTACATTTAAGGTAACTTCAATTATGCCATGTTTAGTGTCTATGGGTTCGTATCGAGAAGATGTAAATGCTTGTGGATGCAATATGTCGATACCGGCGCAACACATCAGTATTACAAGAATCTTTATTAGGTCTTCTTCAAAAACTCAGCCAGTTAATCTTGCTCGGTTGTAAAAGCCCTGACAGGAGGTGTGTTGTCGCCGGGAGATACAACATCTTCATTGGTCAGGTCAACCCTAAGAGGTGTGACTTTGACCAGAGGTTAAAAGCCAGTGCACAACACCCCTCCCTCTCTCCTTCTTGCTTCTTGGATGAGTGAAGAGACCCCCTTTTGCTCTAGGCCTCTTTAGTCCAAGGCCTGTGGGCCTGGAAGGCCTGTAGGCCTAGGCCTGCAACCCAGCCATGTGCTCATCTATGAGAGAGAGAAAGAACTCTCTCCCCACTAAGAGTCAAATTAACAGCTTAAGTTGTTTCATATTACTTCATCCAAAGCAGAAGATACTGGCTACAACTTCGGACCGAATCATCAAGATTTCTCCTCAGCCTGCAGATCCGATGCTCCTCAGCCTGCAGATCCGAGGCTCCTCAGCCTAAAGGCATCTTGCAAGTATCATACATTTGAACACTAAACAGCGATTTAGTATTAATTTGTAAACCACCTGTGTCAGCAAAGGCGTTTTACTGCTGAGGAAACTGATGAATCTTTTCCAGATTGTCTTTGACTTTTTCCCATAGCTCCATTTCCGGCTCCATTTCCGGTCCCACTCTATCATTGCTCATTCTTACCTACATATGTGTGTGACCTGCGTGTATGTTATGTGTTTGTGAGTTAGTTAATAAATATTGTGCACAATACATGTTTGGTTCTGACTCCGTCTGCTAATAAATTGCCTCTTAAATGATTTAGATCTTGACTACATGCTCTGAGTAGTACTGTATAATAAGAATGTTGCTTTCCATAACCTGGAAATTAACATTTCTTAGAGTTAATAAACAATTAACACTGAGTGTTCACTGGAGGAACAGGTTAATTGATTGTAATATTAATTTAATGTAGCTACATCAAGTTAATTCGATTAACTGATCCACATATTCATAATTAATCATAATTAATAATCATAATGAGTTATGAATAATTATTAATATTCCCCCTTTGAGTTAATTCGCTACACAGCTAAGCCCCGCCAGTATAAAAAAAGTGATTCCAACAACCTGATCGGGAGGGCTCACACAGCATTGGACAGGCAAGTCCCGCCAGCAATTGAACAGGGCTCCGAGCGATTCCCAATTGCCTAACAGGAAGGTCTCACACAGCATCTGACGAAAGCCTGCAGCTCACAACATCACACAGGTGAGCCCAATCAGCAGTCGAACAGGTGCTAGTGATTTCACCACCCGACCAGAGGGGTCTTTCAGCATCTGATGGGAGCCTGCAGCTCATAGCATCAGATAGGCAAGTGGCCGGACGGGCACAGAAGACTCCAACCTCCAGACCGGGAAGGCTTGTGCAGCATCCAACAGGAGCCTGCTTGGGTGCAAGTGGTTTTAACTGCCCGACTTGAGGACTTGCACAGCATCCAACGGGAGCCTGCAGCTCACAGCATCAGACAGGTGAGCCCCACCAGGCACCGTATGGGCACACCAGTCTCCAATGACCTGACTGAAATTGGGTGCTATAGGTTGAGTGGAGGGCAAAGAAGAGTGTGGCTTTTCACTGGGTGGAATCTGGGGCGCGGTCCAGGCTTGCTGAAGGCCTACTGCTCCAGGCCCTGTGCACGAAAAGGGCATGATCTTGTGCAGAAGGAAGGCGGTGATGCTGCAAGACGCAAGTTTAGGGCCCTATGGATTTTGCTCACTTGATTGGTCGCTCTGGAGGCTGGAGTGGATCTAGGAGTTGGCTGACTGTTGGGAGACATATAGGTCATACAGCTGTGCTTTGTTCAATCTTAGTCTGAGTTAATCAGTGCTTGTCTTAGTCCTCAGTCCGACGTCCACACGGGGGCTCGGCAGCAGTGTCTTTAGGACGAATTAAATGATACTGAGCATGGGCATTTTGAATTTGTACTTCCTGAGGTGTTTTATTGAGGTTCCACAAATCCAGAATGGGACAGAGACATCCTACTCTCTTGGGAAAGACAAAGTACAGAGAGTAAAAGCTGTGATGGCTGTCCTCCGGCAACACAATCCGAATTGCTCTTTTGCTCAATAAAGAGGCTATTTCTTCCTCTGAAATTTGAGCTGACTTCAGCACACTGTTGAAAAGTGGTGTTTTTACAGCAAACTGCAGACAATAACCCTGATTTATTGTGGATAAAACCAAAGGGTGTTCTGTGCAACAGCACCATCCAGCAGCAGAGCTGGGAATTGTAGTTCTGATCTGAATAATTTTGTTTTTGTGTTTTTTTTATTTTCAAACATTGCTGTGCCCTCAGTGCACTGCCTGGATGCCTAGGGAATTAGTTCATTATTTTCACACCACACATTCTTTTGAAAACTGCCCTCTGCCCTCCATGTAAACCCATGGGTGGAGAGGGAGAATTTCTCTGTGGGGCACTGGGCAAACTGGTGCCAACTCCACACTTGAACTGGTCATAAGGTAACATTGTGATATTTCTGAGAATTTTTTTTAAAGAGAACCACCAAAATTCAGGAGACATTTGCTTGCTAACTGTGCCAACTAACCTATGCCACTCCCACAGCACACATGCATCAAAGTACCCGGAGCAACTTTTTTCTGTTTATGGATATGATGAGACAGGCACAGGTGAGTGACATTTGTATGCAATTTCCCATGAAAACCATCCCATCCAGTCTAAAATATAAACACTTATAATAGGCTTACCATAGTGAATCAGGGTAAGACAAAAACACTGTTTGGAAGGATTGATGTATTGACTCATTATTTAATTGTTGTTCATTTTGAAAAAAAAAAAAAAGTTACATAGTGTAACTTTAACATTTGTTAATGCATTAAGATGGGTGTCCTGGGGGAGTTAGTTTTAAAATAAGTCAGAATGACTTGATTAGCTGGATCAGGTGTGTTTAATTAAGGTTGATTCTAAACTCTGCAGGGATGTGGCCCTGGAACTGAGTTTGACACCCCTGCATTAAGAGCTAACAATGAACAATAGTGTATGGCTGCATCCGAAAACCTAGGCAGCTGACTTGCTGCCTCGCTGCCCTATCAGGCAATGACTTGTAAGGCAGCGTTTGTGCATGACGGCACCCCACGAAACTGATTTCGGACAGACTTCTGAGGTAGCGTAATGGGGCTTTCACACAGGACGCGGTATGAGCTGCACTCGCCGCTGGGTTCAACACAGCCCTTCAGATACAAAGCGATTTGCGCTACGCTGGCCAGAGCACAGTAGGCAGAGTTTTCCAAACTTGTAGCGGGAGTTCTATACGTCTAGTCATTTGATTGTTGTTCCACCTTTCGGTCAGCAGCAAAGTATATGTCCCGTGCTAAGAAGCGAGCGATAGCACTAGCCCTGCTTGTAAGAAGAAGAAAGAGAGCAGCTCTTGACAGTGTCTGTCATGTCTCCATGACACAGTTTTTCTCCCGATGTCTCTATACAACCAGCAAACTTGTATCGTATAGCTCTGGAAATTCCAACAGACAATAGCTGTTCATCCATTTTGCTTTCCGAATGTTTGGATGCCCAGTTGCTATTGGTCACGCAGGTAAAGGCCCTTTCACACAGGACCCATTTATTTCAATGGCTTGAGCTGTGCGAGGACGGTTATTGCGTCGACCAAAGCGCACACGCAGCGGAGCGCAGCTTGTGCGCACGCCGCGGTCAAAGTTCAAAATAGTTTAACTTTTGCCGCTGCGCTCTGTGATGTTTACCCGTGCAACCAATAGCAACGGGGCATCCAAACAATCGGAAAGCAAAATGGATGAACAGCTATTTACTGTGTTGGAATTTCCAGAGCTATACAATACAAGTTTGCTGGTCGTATAGAGACATCGGGAGAAAAGCTGTGTCATGGAGACATGACAGACATGGTCAAGAGCTGCTCTCTTTCTTCTTCTTACAAGCAGGGCTAGTGCTATCACTCACTTCTTAGCACGGGACATATACTTTGCTGCTGACCGAAAGGTGGAACAACAATCAAATGACTAGATGTATAATACTCCCGATACAAGTTTGGAAAATTACGCCTACTTTGCTCTGGCCAGCATAGCGCAAATCGCTTTGTATCTGAAGGGCTACGCTGAACCCAGCAGCGAGCACAGTGCATACCGCATCCTGTGTGAAAGGGCCATAACCGTCACAGAGCGCAGCGGCAAAAGTTGAACTATTTTGAACTTTGACCGCGGCATGCACGCAAGCTGCGCTCCGCTGCATGTGCGCTTTGGTCAACGCAGCAACAAACCGTCCTCGCGCGGCGCAAACCATTGAAATAAATGGGTTTCATAGCGCAGCGCATACCGTGTCCTGTGTGAAAGGGCCTTAACAGTTTAATGATCTACCGCAAAACAGCGCGAGCTTTGGTGAAAACTAAACAAATATTTTATTACTACACTAGTCATTTCTCGCTAGAAATGACATCAAAAGTGGAAAATGTTGGTCAAAAACGTACATTTACACACAAACTGACCAGCAAATGCAACTTTCGGAAGCCATCTTTATTTTTCTAGCTCAACTGTACATATCAGTAGAACAAACAACAAATCATGAACACTTACAGAATACATGGTAATTAAGCCTATTCAGAAATCTTTATTTTACATTAGGCTAAATCAAATGTCACATTTTACAATAACTCACTTGATGAGCCCACTTAAACCAATGAGATGGGTGAGCCTCTCCTTCACAACACATTTAGTTTATTCTTAATGACAGACAGACTCTTAAATCATTCTCCACATTCAGACGAGCCTTGTGCTTAGTCTTCTTTGCAGTCAAAGTGAAGAATGATAGGTAAGTGGTTGGAAATGGGAAAAATATTCTCATGGCCTTGGCAGTGAGTTCAGGATACTCGTGAGAGGGAGGGCCAAAAGTCTGCATGAGGCCCTTGCTGAAATTGGGCCTTTACATAATTAGTCCAACAGCTCCTCTTTTGCCTTATCAGTAAGGCCACTTGTTGCAGCTGGGGCAAAAGGATCCCACACCCATTCCCAGGCATTTGAGTTTACAAATGTGCTTGCTCAGTGAGGTAAGAGGTAACTACCATAGCCAAAGACAAGTTGTTTGTGTGGAGAAACTCAGTAAGATGGGGGAACATTGCTGTTTTCTTCATGAAGGCAGTGATTTTGTTGCTGATTAGATGCATAATGAAGTAACTGCCATGAGAAAACCATCACACTTCTGTGTGGTATAGCAGTGTGTCATACCCATTGTTCATTTCCCTACAAAGTGGTCTAAGCATATGTGACTGCAGTGCTCTTGACTCCACAAAATGTCCTTGCCACCGCACCATCCATACATTTTCCCCAGCCTCAGTCACGAAAACATCCAGGAGTCTAAATATTCCTCACTCGTTGTCCTGCCAGGTATCTCCCTGCAGAATAGAAAGTCCCCCCAGAAAATCTTCCCTCCCCATGGATAGCGAACCAAAACAATGAACCGAGCCACACTGGTGATGTCTGTTGATTCATCCAACTGAATAGAAATGTCAGCCAGGTATTACCAGACTCAGAGAGATGATGGTGAACCCAGGTGTAGGTATTTATTGAACGCAACACAATGACAACAGGTGAGAATGAGAAACATACAGTAGATTGGCAGATTGCAATGATGATAATAGACTGAATGTCTTTCTCCAGGTAACGAAGGAGCACACACAGAGGATCTGAGGAGATGCAGGAGAACACAGGGACAACACTGGACTAGGAGATTGCAGGAGACTAGTAAGTACCACAAGAAAACATAACAGGTAAGCCTTGCAGGTAAGAGAGTCATAATTCCCAATGGAGGCCAGATACTGAATGGTGGTGTGTGCTCCTATAGGGACTGGGATTACGATGAGGATGAGGGACAGGTGCACGTGATTAGTACTCTGGAGAGTGAAAGGGCTGTGTTCACGAGTTCACATTTACATAAAATTAAGTACAGTAGGAGTTATGCGTATTTGGTGTGCTGTCCAGGGGAGGGCTCCGAGCTCGGAAATTTTGGCCCAAACCTAGAGTACTCCCCCCGTTGTGGTAGAAGTAGATAGAACTGAAGTGAGGAGAAGGGGTGGAGGAGGGATGCTGATGAACTGTCAGATGAACAGAGGTAAGTCTGCAGTATTTATACCTCTTGTCATGGTTGCATTGATTAACTGAATGCTGAATTATCTGCACCTGTTCCTCCCAAACTTTGTTAATAAAACATCATGTGTGGTGGAGAAGCCTGGCGTGAAAATTCCTCACAGGAATACAATCTGTCCAGTAGCTGACTGAAAGTCAAAAAAGAGTTTTCCTCCTCATGGTGTCATTTGAAAGAAGTACAGATTTCAGTTTATTAACTTTTAGCAATCCGTTGAGCCTTCTGTGCTTTTTCTGAAGCTGTGGCCAGGTTCACCATCCATGTTTTCCGGTGGATGTATTCCATGCTTTTTTGAGGGAAAAAAAAACAACTTTTGTTTTGCCCTTATATCCTGGGTGCTTTGTAATCAAATGGCACTTTAACTTGGCAGGTTTCATGGCTTGGTTTGCTAGCACCTGAAGACACAAGGTGCATTTTGGTCTTCCTTTGCTGTTCTCAATAAAACCAAGCAAATATAATTGTCACTGCATTTTCTCAATTTAGATAGTTAGATAGGTCTTAGCTTCACTTGTGGAATTCAAATATTTCTCCATGCTCGCCAGTTCACGGGTTGACTCTTACAAATAATCAGATAAAGTAGTATGCGTATTTGGCGTCCTGTCCGAGGAGAGGGCTTCGAGCTCGGTATTTTGGCCCAAACCCAGAGTACTTCCCCTGTATTTTTGGTTAGGAAAGTAACCAGGCAAGTGTGAGGAGACGGGGTGGTGGAGGTATGCTGAAAACTGTCGAGAAACATAGGTCACATGTCACAACATAGTCGACTGTGTGTGTGTGTGTTTGTATATATATATATATATATACATCTCCACTCATGCTGATTGGGTAGACATGTTGATTGCTGGTTGGAATGATGTGATGATTAGTTAGATCATCTGAACATATTCCTCCTGACCTTTGTTAATAAAACATCATTTAGCAGCAAGAACGGTTCAGTGCATTCTGAGTGAAGAGGTTTTTTTCGTGAGTGAAATGTTTCTTCATGAGTTTCTATTGGCCCAAAGTTAATGTGGGTGGGAGTAATGAACACAATATGCTTGTTTTATTCACTCAAATGGTCCCCATATGTAAATATGAACTTTTTAATAATACAGTACAATTGTATAATTTAAGGCAAATTCACAAGTTCACACTTACATATAATTAAATAGAGTAAAGGTTATGCATATTTGGCATGCTGTCCGAGAGGAGTGCTCCGAGCTCAGAATTATCCGAACGTGCTCCTCCTGAACTTTGTTAATAAAACATCATTTATTTCTCAGGACTATGAACCACCACTTAGAGAAACCCTGAAGGGCAAGGGCTGGACTCATTCTGCCATACTGCGCATTGCACTTACTCCAATTCATAGTAATATGAGTGTCTTGGTATATTTAAAGTCTTTGGTAGCGATGCTCATGTTGTTGAACTCTTAAGATAATTAATTATGTGTAAACTGCTCTCTAAAACTCACTAGTATCAGTGTTATTTACATAAAACTTAGATACGATCATGTTAATCCACGTTAATCCAGATGTCAGTGCAGCGTCTTCTAAAAACATTGTGGTATCAGTACTTAAAGCACACAATGTGAATGCTAATGCTAGCTAAAGAACTACTGAATACACCTTAATATCAAGGTATTTAGATAGGAAGGAATGTAAAATTAAGAGGGCTAGGTGACATATTTTGTTGAAAGATTATGATATGCATAATGGGCACTAAATAAGACCAAGAATGTGTACTAAGATGTGCTTGACAGCTTTGAAAGACAAAACAACAGTGATGCATAGAGTGATGCAAAAAACACTTGCAATGAAATGTGAGCAATGATCAAACAATTTGAGACACAACTGGAGTGTTAAATGTACATAAAATGTTTTTTGTTTTTTTATTATAACTAGTGCCATTTTCTTTAAATAGAAAGCATATACAGCATCAGGCAGGATTTTATTTTTCATGTAGTCAGAAAGGGGCGAGAGAGAGAAAGAGTGTGTGCCTACATCACATCTGAGGACCAATTAAGTGTCCATTGCAATTATTATTCGACCTAGTGCATTTATTGCATTACAAAGAAGACATCAAAAAAAAAAAAAAAAATTAGTGCAATATCTTTTTCTCTACTTACACAGAAGAGGAAGTGTTAATGTTCTAAGGCGTTTTCTTTCCATGTTTGTATTGCATACAGAATCGAAGACAAAGGACTCAAATTATACCCATTGGAAATATTGTGCTTCTTAATACCTCAGAAAGAAAAAAAAAATCAATGTTTGTTATGGATGCTGTATTGGTCCGCTAGAAAACAATGCAATGCCATAACAGATAAGGGAAAAACAATGTATCATGTACATTTACATGTATTAAGACATGCAAACCTAAAATAGTAGACCTTATACAGTACACATCCCACCAAAGCTCTTTTACATTGTGGATAATACACATCGTTTCTCAGTCTTAATATCAGTCCAACTACAACAATGCAAGTTCTTGCCTTATTAAAAAAGTAGCTGAATTCATATCCTACTGGTCCTGATAAATGCTATTTAAAGGAATGTTCCAGGTAAAAACAAACAAACAAACAAAATTAGGTTCTATTGACACTGCCACAGAAAATAATTTGGACTCATCTCTCAAAAATCTCATGTACAGTAATGGACTTACAATAGAAAAAGTCTATATGGCAAAACATTCTGGAGGGTTTAAAAGCAGAAATGTGCAGCTTGTATTTTTGTTTAAGTGCTTATATCAAAAACTTTTTGAATTAAATGAACTTATGGTTGTGTTACCAAAATAATTACTCTGAGTGGAGTGTGAACGTTTTACATGATCATGACAGGAGTTTAAGATTAAATATAACTTTACATAGACAAGGTTAGTATGTATAAAGTTTATGTATCATGTTTACGTCTTGTGGCCTTACCCCTTAGACTCCCATTGTAAGTCTATTTCTGTATGCATTTTTACAAACTTAGGGATCAGTTATAATTTTCAACATGTCACAGATTCTGTCAGTACAGCTTAACTTGAACTTGGAACTTTCCTTTATTACATCAATCTAAATATGTGTTATGGTTAAGCATTAATATAAAACAATAACAGTGGAGGTACTGAAGCTCATGAGATTGAAAAGGAGCTTTTTCGAAGAAAATGAACTTTGCGGCAGCAACCCCTTGTCTGTGGTCAGTATAAAAGAGGGTGAATTGTCTTACTAAATAGAATAATACTTACAACAAGAATCAATGCAATACTAAAGTAGATCAGAAAGAAACGATCAGATCTCATGCAACACTTGCATAGAATTTTTTTTCAGTCATGCTCTGATTTTCTTTGTTTTTTTTAAATATAGAACAATAGATTAAAGTGAGACATGTTAATAGCAAATAAAGATGCAGTACACTAAAAGAGAGGATTGGTCAAGGTATTTGTTAAAGTGGACTTTTACCCTGACTTCCACACCCCAGAACATGTACATTTCCCATGACCCTCTAAACAGCCTATGCAAGGTTTTGCTTCAAGATCAGTGCTGTAAACACAATGTTCAGGACTGTGACATACAATCTATGTCAGTTTGATCTTATGTTAGAAAGGCAAGAGATACGGTGACTCGTCTAATGACCTGAGATCAACACGTGACGTGGGTTGTTAACAGGTAATTGTGTGATTTCTTTAATCTGACATGGAAAGACTCTTTTAGTCCTGAAACGTACCCTACATACTCATACTACGTGAACTCATATGCTTATAGCTACATAATTTGCATTACATTATTAGTATTGCCACAAGGGGCACTGTAGCGTGCATTAGCATAAACTGTCTTCTTCTATGGTAAGTTTTTTCTTTCATGTCAACAACTGTCATGGTGGAGCGATAGTTTGAAGGTAATTGAGGTCTGATGCATTTCGCTCACACACTTGCGTAGAGTACGTTTCAGGCTTTAGCATTTACCATGTCAGTGTAATGAAGTAGCCACTAGTAGGTGTTGTTTCCCCTGTTTGGATTTCAGTGTATTTCAGACCTACACATAAAAAACCCTATGATGAACATACTACGGTTGTGATGTAATACTACTCAATCTTCAGAATAGGCATCAATTTTGGTCGATAAGACAAGTCTTTACAATCTAATATAAGGGAGGATGTTTCTAAAAGTGCATTCTGGGAGTGTACGGATCCAGTACAATCAACGCAACACAATCAATTGAGGGACAGTCAATTCAGCACCGTCCCCCTGGAGGACAATACATTAGTGCTGAGGACAAGAGGTGTTAAGGCATGCAACTATACATTCACTCAAGTCTCTGTGCATGTTTGGAAAGAACTGTGTAGTCTACGTTAAATCATACTTTAATACACATCCTATCTATAAACAATGCGTTAAATCAGAAAGGTTAGTTTTAAAGAAAAATAAGGATTTCTCTTGCTGGATGGCGATGTTTGGATATGTACTGAAATCTAGAGGCCATCACAACAAATTAACAAATCATTTCTCGCAAAAGACCCAAACCACTAACTACAGCGCTACATGAGAGTGTACTGCAACTTTGTGACTTCACATAACCGTACAACAACTGACGTCACACATACTTCAATCCGCCTCACGTCAACAATCTCTGAGTGAGAGCAATCCTGACTTTGTAAACATAGCAACATTTGTGAAAAACAATACAGATCCATAAATACAAAGTAAACTAACGTTCTAAAGAATTATATTCAGGATCTGGTGAAATTTCATTCGATATATATAAACTAGCTATTCTTAGATGCGTTACTAATATTCTGTTTGCAGATTTTAAATTAAACAAAAAACTGAGTAGATTTTTCTACTCATACTTAAAGTTTTCTGAAAGTCCTGTTTCAACCCTAATGTGCAAATAGTCCTAAATAGTTGTATTTGAGACATGCAGTGGTATAAATATACAGGTAAGTATTAAGGCCAGTTTGAATTGTCCTACACTGGATAAACCTTAGCCTAAGCTGCTACAGGTAACATCCGAGTCTAGAGTCATGATAATGAGGAAAGGGAGAAAGTTTCTTGGATTTGGTCGTAACACAACCTGGTTGATATATGCTAATGTAATCACCAATAAGGTCATTAAACTAGCTAGCAGTTAACGTGTCATCAACGCAAGATGTGACGCTATGTTTTTAAGTAGGCCACGGTAACCGCCCCCTTAGATGCCAAGAGCTTTGGAGAGGAAAGAGTGGCGAGAAACAGAGGAAGATCACTCACTAGTTAGATTTACGTAAAGACAAAGTCCTTCTGAGGCAGTTCACTTGGCGGCCATTTTGGTAATGCTAGTACAACTCCTATCTACTTAAATTGGGGTAACGCTTTGCCAAACCTTTCAAATGTTAAAATCACCCAAAAACAATTACACAAAAATTTAAATTTAGCTTCTTTAGCTTTATAAATCAGGGTAGTCTAGCTAATTTGCATGCATATTCTAGACAAAACAGAACAGGATGCGTTTGACTGACCCCTTTAACTGAAAGACGCCATTTTGAGTGTTATGATTTCTCATGATTCATTTATTCTTTTCCTTATACTGTCTCTGATAAGGTCAACCAATAGATGATTTGCAAATGTGTAAAATGTTAAAAAGTATGAACCTAGACCAACTTTTAACTGTCAAGTCGCAGAGGAACAACATAACTATCCCAAAACGGACACCAGAACTGGTGAGTTTCATCTACTTCTATAAAAAAAGCTAGTATATGGGCACTGCTGGGTGATAAAATAACTCCAGTTTTCAGTCCTTCTCATTTCCCAGAAAAAGAAACCAATGACACTGACCTAATTAGGTTCTTTCTTTATGCGGCAGTACGGAAATGCAGGAAGATCGACTGCTTCTCTTCATTTTGGAGTTGAAATTCACCTCATGTGCAAACCCAGACTATAGTCCCAATAATATTTTTACTCTACGACAGCAAAGCCTAACCCTGATTTCCTTTCCTACATATACCGCATTTACATGGTGCTTGTGTAGGCACCAATGTGTGCTACATCTATGAATGTGACCATGAAATGACTGTTCATGTCAGTTGCCTGAATAATGTCCAGAGGTGTACCAATAAACAACTGATAATGATAAGACTAGAGGGCATGAACCAAACAATAGTGAGTAATATGCACATTTACAAGAGCGCTAGAAAAAAAAAAAGAAGCCATTAAAGATGCAACAAAATGCTACAACATCTTTCATTGTGACTCACATCCCATGCTATAAAAGTGCTTTTCATTTTCCCATAATGCCTTCTGTGCTCATTAGGTTAAGGGAGAGTGTGTAATACGCAAAATAATAAAGTAATATTTGACTCGGGTGGGGTAAGGGTTTCTAGAGGAAGCTCAAAAATTGTTTCAATATGAACATGCATTTGATCTTAAAGGAGAAAAACTGCCCTGTCTTTAAAAAGCAAATGTAGTGCAATGCCTCAAACAATAACAACCACATAAGCTTAGAAAATATTTTCATCAACCATGGGCAGCTTCATCCAGCAACACACATACACACATTGTGCGTTTCCAGTTCCTCACCAATTCCCATCACCCCGATTCACGACCCAACCCTCTCTTCCAGACTCCTGCAGGCTGACGGTCAGTAGTTGTCTCTCGGCCAGGCTCTCACGCGCTGGCGGTTGTTTCGTTGGTTGTGTCCGTCCTGCGAGTCTCGCTGCTGCAGGAGTCGGTCCTGTGACTCATGTCCGTTAGCGTTGTGGATGCCACCGGGGTTGTTACGGTTGGGCGGGTACACGTCCCGGTACGGGTGAGAGTGGTGGTGGGGATCGTAATCATCTTCCTCTTCTTCCTCCTCCTCCTCCTCCTCCTCTTCTTCCTCGTCCTCCGGGGGGTGCAGGGAGCTAGAGCCGCCTCGGCGGAGGGAGCGAGAGTCACTGGCCTCGTCGGAGGGCATGAGGCTGTCCTGCTCCCCCTGCTCCTCCTCCTCCACTCCCCCTCCACCCCCGGCGGGCGACAACTGCTGGTTCTGAGACAGAAAGAGAGAGATGACCACTCTAAACCTTACTGAAGTCACGTTTCCTCTTTCTGTTTCACTCCAAAGAAAAATGACTCATTTAGGAGATACACATAAAATAAACACATAAATATAAAACATGTAATGTGCAGTGAGGTGGGGAGAAGTCTCCCCAATGACATCAGGAAATTTGAAGTGACTGATTATTACGGCTTTGTTCATACTGCACACAAACTGTCCAAACTCTGTGAATGTAGTTTGGCATGGGGTTTGTCAGATGTGTTTTACTGTTCAGGCTGAATTGATTTGACAAAAAATGTACATATAATTTTTGTTGCCTGTCTGAACAAAGCCTCTTTGGTTGCTGAGATCTGTTGTGCATTAAAGATTGCTATGCATTTTCCTCTGGAGCAAAAAGATTCAGGTTAGTTTTAGAAACAAGGAGGTTGCATTCAAAGGGAAGTTAGAAGGGGTGTCACATTCACAAAGCATCAGTCTCTGTGGTCAGATACAGCCTGTTTTCCAAAGTCATAAAATCAATGTGTTTCATTATAACGCAGGAAAACAGGCAGCTGTATCTGCTTTGTGAACCCATCTTATGTAGGTCCTATGGTGTTAATATCAATCAGCAAGGTGCAAAAACAGAACAGTCTGAGATGACTGTGTGTGCAGCTCACTCTGATAACAGCAAATTAAGCGAAAAGTGTAGAGGGGAGGTGCATGACACAATAGAAATCATAGAAAAATAGGCCTTGTCAAATGGAAAGTTTGCACTGCCATATGGGATTTTACATCATTTGACAGAAAAAGTTTAAGGAGTGAAATGGACAGCTAGAAAGTGAAAGAAAGCATGTGGCTACTGCCCTGAATTTAATCCAGTTCAGTTCTAAACTCCAACCCATAAGCACGCTGCCTACACCTTTAGAAATGTTGCCTACACCTTTAGAAACATTGCCAACACCTTGAAATGTGCCACCCACCCCCTTATAAATGCTGTCTACAACTTAAAAACACTACCTACCCCTTTTAAAACATTGCCTACAACTTTAAAAATGCTGTCTACAGTTTTAGCAAAGCTGTCTACACCTTTAGGATATTGCCCACACCTTAAGACATGCTGCCTACACCTTTACAAATGCTGTCTATACCTTTGCAAATGCTGCCTACACCTTTAGAAAAGTTTTCTACAACTTAGGATACACTGCCTACAGCTTTACAATTGCTACTTACACCCTAAGACCGGCTGCCTAGATCTTTAGAAAAGCTGCCTACACCTTTACAAACACTGTCTACACCTTCAGAAATGCAGCCTAAACTTTTACAAATGTTCTCTGCAGCTTTAGAAAAACTGTCTACACCTTTAGAAAAGTTGCCTACACCTTGAAATGTGCCACCCACCCCCTTATAAATGCTGTCTACAACTTAAAAACACTACCTACCCCTTTTAAAACATTGCCTACAACTTTAAAAATGCTGTCTACAGTTTTAGAAAAGCTGTCTACACCTTTAGGACATTGCCCACACCTTAAGACATGCTGCCTACACCTTTACAAATGCTGTCTATACCTTTGCAAATGCTGCCTACACCTTTAGAAAAGTTTCCTACAACTTAGGATACACTGCCTACAGCTTTACAAATGCTACTTACACCCTAAGACCGGCTGCCTAGATCTTTAGAAAAGCTGCCTACACCTTTACAAACACTGTCTACACCTTCAGAAATGCAGCCTAAACTTTTACAAATGTTCTCTGCAGCTTTAGAAAAACTGTCTACACCTTTAGAAAAGTTGCCTACACCTTGAGACATGCTGCCTACACCCTTACAAATGCTGTCTTTATCTTTACAAACACTGCTTACATCTTCAGAAATCTGGCCTACACTTTTACAAACATTCTCTGCTGCTTTAGAAAAACCGCCTGCGCCTTTAGAAACGTTGCCAACACCTTGAAATGTGCCACCCACCCCTTATAAATGCTGTCTACAACTTAAAAACACTACCTACCCCTTTTAAAACATTGCCTACAACTTTAAAAATGCTGTCTACAGATTTAGAAAAGCTGACTACATTGCCCACACCTTAAGACATGCTGCCTACACCTTTACAAATACTGTCTACACCTTCAGAAATCGGGTCTACACTTTTACAAACATTCTCTGCTGCTTTAGAAAAACTGCCTACACCTTCAGAAACGTTGCCTACATCTTCAGAAAAGCTGCCTACACCTTTACAAATACTGTCTACACCTTCAGAAATTGGGTCTACACTTTTACAAACATTCTCTGCTGCTTTAGAAAAACTGCCTACACCTTTAGAAACGTTGCCTACATCTTCAGAAAAGCTGCCTACACCTTTACAAATACTGTCTACACCTTCAGAAATGCGACCTAAACTTTTACAAATGTTCTCTGCAGCTTTAGAAAAGCTGTCAACACCTTTAGAAACGTTGCCTACACCTTGAAGTATGCCACCTACACCCTTACAAATGCACTTCCTACACCTTTAGAAACATTGCCTACGACTTTAAAAATGCTGTCTACAGTTTTAGAAAAGCTGTCTACACCTTTAGGACATTGCCTACACCAGAAAAGCTGTCAACACCTTTAGAAACGTTGCCCACACCTTCAGACATGACGCCTATACCCTTAGAAATGCTGACTACACCTTTACAAATGCTTTCTATATTTTTACAAACACTGCCTACACCCTCAGAAATGCGGCCTATACCTTAAGACCCGCTGCCTACATATTCAGAAAAGCTGTCTACACCTTTACAAATACTGTCTACACCAGGGGTGTCCAGACTCGGTCCTGGAGGGCCACTGTTCTGCTGAGTTTTGCTCCAAACAGCTCCAAAACACCTGCCTGTAAGTTTCTAGTATGCCTAGTTAGACCTTGATTAGCTGGTTCAGGTGTGTTTAATTAGGGTTGGAGCCAAACTCTGCAGGACAGTGGCCCTCCAGGACCGAGTTTGGACACCCCTGGTCTACACCTTCAGAAATGCAGCCTACACTTTTACAAACATTCTCTGCGGCTTTAGAAAAGCTGTCTACACCTTTAGAAATGCTGCCTACACCTGAGGATACACCTGAGGATACACTACCTACAGCTTTACAAATGCTGCCTACACCTTAAGACCCACATCTTCAGAAAAGGTGTACCTTTACAAACACTGCCTATACCTTCAAAAATGCAGCCTACACATTTTACAAATGCTATCTATAACTTACATCTTTGCCTACATCTTTGAAAACATTGACTACAACTTTAAAAATGCTGTCTACAGTTTTAGAAAAGCTGTCTAAACCTTTAGAATGTTGCCCACACAATGAGACATGCAGCCTACACCCTTACAAATGCTGTCTGTACCTTTACAAACACTGCCTACACCTTAGGATACACTGCCTACAGTTTTACAATGCTATCTACACCTTTAGAAATGCTGCCTACACGTTTTGCAAATGCTGTCTATACTGAGGATACACTACCTACAGCTGAGGATACACTACCTACAGCTTTAAAAATGCTGCCTACACCTTAAGACCCACTGCCTACATCTTCAGAAAAACTGCCTAAAGCATTAAAAACACTGCCTACAGCTTTAAAAAAGCCTTCTTTAATTATCCAACTTATTTTGCAATTTGGAAGTAAGCTAAGTAAGCGAGACTTATGATTCATTAGCAGCTATACTGTGAGTAAATAACTAGAAGAATAACAAAATGCAGTACACGGTAAAACAATTTGTGCTAAAAATTAGTGTTTATAATTACGTCAATACATTAAAATTATATGGTAAGAAATACCAGTTTGCAATATCAAGCAGCATAACAAGCGGTTTTGTACAGCTAAAAAATAACTGGAAGCAGGTGACACCGGAAGCCAGACATATTCAATATACAAATGGGCGCGCCTGCTCTTACATTAAAAATAACGTGGATAAATGTGCAGCCTACATGTTTACAAATGCTGCACACCCTTAAAGACGTGCTACCTACACCTTTAGAAAACCTGCCTACATCATAACATGTGCTGACTACATATTAAGAAGAACATTTAAATGTGGATTCAATGGACATTTGAATGTGCTTTTGGAGTTTTCTTGAACATTAAAGGCATTTTAAGGCCTGCATAACATAAAGCTTTTGTATTACTACCTTTTACCCAACTTTGCATTGCCACATTGAAACATAAAACTATGAATGGGCTACATGTCAAAAGCATAACAAAATCATATATTTGCATATATGATTTCCTTTTTTCAAATTAAGTGTTTTTCCAATGGGGATACCAGATGGCCATTTCCATTTGGAGGGTTTAAAGGAATTGGAGTATGTAAAGAATATCAGGGTGGGGTTTTGATTTACAGTCAGAGTGGGGAAGGCAGATTGACTGTCTCACCTACTCACCGCAGGTTTGTAAGCGTTCATTCAATTAATTCCTGTGTTTCAGAGAACTGCAAAGATGTCAGGCATGAATGAGACACAGAACAGACAGATTGAGACTTACAACATGTCAGTATTACAAGTATTTGTGGACCCAAGACAACTAAAGGACAGAGAGTGAAAATATGGAGTGGAGGAAAAGACAGACCAGACAAACGTTTACAACTACTTTCCTGTTGGACAATTATAATCAGTTTTTTTAAATTACATATCTGTTTTGTTAAATGCAAAGTAGGACTGACCAATTATTGCTTGCATGAAATGATTAAAGCAGAACAGAGCTGTCACTGAAGTGACATGTTTTGAATATACAGGGGCTCCAAAAGTCAGAACTCTAGTGCCAACCTTTATTTAGCAGTTTTTATTTACAAATAAAAATGTATTAAAACAAAGTTCCACAGTTCCTGTCTACCTTTAAAACTGTGCCCCATACACCAGTGAAAATCAGCTGTGACCTAAACCCATTTTCTTTTTTTGTGAAACTGCAACATCCTGACTTTTGAGGTCAGCTGTATAATTTAAATTTAATTAATTTCAAAGGATCTTGAAAAAAGTGGATACAGACATGAATCCACAAATCACAGATATAAGATATACTTCTCAAATCTGATACATATGGCATTTTATATTCTCAATGATTATGTTTAGCACAGTCTCTGGACTACTTTCCTGGCTGATCGATGAGGAAACATTGTGTACTAAGTCTGGTGGACTCTGGTCTAACTAGGTCAATGCATATATGACTGCAAAACACAAAACTTGTTCCTTTTCAGGAATGTAGTTATCTGCATGATGAAATATAGAAGGATATATTGAATATTTATGATATATTTATGATGACTTTGCTCATATGATGAATGTCACAATTGAATGTGCCATTTAAATTTCCTTAAATATGTCATTGCACTAGTTCTGAAATCCCTCCTTATAAAGCTGCTGTGATTATCCTGAGAGCCAAAGGCACATGAGAACTAACATATAGTTCTTCTATATATCTTCATATAAAATACTCTTAAAATGTTTCGGCCCATCCACACAGAGCCACCTCACCTGAAGACTGGAGATTGCCGAGGGTGGGGTCATCAGATTTTGCTCCAATAGGGGGTTAATAGGGGTTGTGCCTGGCAGATGAGTGGCACGCCAGTAGACCTCCAGATATTCAGCGAGGTGCTCACAGGCGTCCTCCAACTGGTTCTCATCCAAAATGACATCAAACATCTCCTGATGGGGAGACAGGGTGGAGGAGAAGATGACATGCGGGGGATGGAATTAGAAGATATTATATAAAATATCTTATGATGGTGGTCAGGTGATGGGAGATGACGTTGAGCGACAGGTAGGATAATGGCTCTATGGAACAACATGCAACATGACTTTTGTCAGAATGTGGTTTGGAAAAGCAAGCGTTTGCATCACTAACTGTAGCAAGGCCAGTCTAAATAAGTTTAGTTTAGAACTAAGCAACGTATGGGGCTTCTTTAAAAAGTTGAAGAGCAGTCAAACAAGTGAGAATGAAGAACAAACATTTAAAATTACACCAGCTCACTAACAATGTGAGACACAAATTTACCTTCATTTCCAATTAATACACAATAAAAAAACATAATGTTGTCAGAAAGATGTGCCCTAAATGAAATGCTCTCAAACCTGCAGTTCTCATACAATCCTAAGTCAGTCATTGACAGTTTTAGTGAAAACAAATCTAACTTCACTTTATTTAGGGCTGTCAGAGTTTGACATGTAATCAGGCCTATTTAAACAGAGGAAAAACAGCCAATTGATGGTGTAGATTTTGAATAGTTCATCCAAAAATGAAAATTCTGTCATCATTTTCTCACCCTTGAGTATTTCCAAAAAGTACTAGTTTCTCTTTTCAGTGCAATTGCAATGAATTGGTACTTTCAAGCTTCAAAAAGGATGCAAAAGCACCACTCAAGTCCTGCATATGCTATACTTCAAGTTTTCTCAAACAAAACCATAGCTTTGTGTGAAAAACATACAACAAAGGTTGTTATTCACTGAAAATTATGACATCTGCCCTAGCTATCTTTGGTGAAATTTCATGAGACAAATCATTCAGATCTGGTTTTGTGAGCCTGCTCAACCAATTCATGACAAAATCACTGAAAAAGATTTGTGAATCATACTTTTATGGGGCTTTAGTGTCTTTCTTAAAACTCCAGTCCCTATTCATTGTAATTGCCTGGAAAAGAGCAACCAGTACAGTTTATCAAAATATCTTCCATGTTCCACAGAAGAAAGAAAATTATATGTATTATGAACAAAATTAGGAAGAGTAAATAATCATTTTTGGACAGTTGTTCTTTCTATACCCTTTTGGGTTTATATTCTAGACAAGTGCGTTGCTGTACAGCAGGGGTGTCCAATCCTGCTCCTGGAGAGTTTAACTCCATCATACCTGCCAAGAAGTTTCTAGTGTTCCTGAAGACATAAGTTGCATCCCAAATGATACACTATGTACTTATGCACTATGTACTCATCCATGTAGTGTATGAATGTTATAAAGTTATTTTGTCATTCAACATTGAAGTCTAATAGCCCATCCCCCTCCGCTACATAATTAAAGCTGCGACAGTTGAGTGCATGAAGTGTCCAGCATTCCACACTTCATTTTTTCCATTAATTCAGTGCATCATCCGGGTATTTAAAGTTCACTTTTTCTTTTAGGAATTTTCTGTGTGAACGCACTACTCGCACCATTCATACTTAAAAACTTCATAGAATAGTGCATAAGTACGCGAATTGGGACGCACCTATAGGCTGTGTTCGAAATCGCCCCCTATACCCTTAAATAGGGCACTATTTGAGGGAACAGCCATTCGTAGTGGCGTTGAGTTATCGAGTACACTCATTCAATTACATAATGCACTGCAGTAATGAGTGTACACTGATGACAGCTAGATAATACCCATAATGCACTGTAAGCGTTGCAGCAAATTAATTCCCGTGTCTGACCAGAAGATGGCGCCCGCAACTGAATCATCCACCCATCCATTTTCCAAACCACTTGTCCAATGTGGGTACAGCGTAATTTCATATAGGTATAAGTTCTTTTTTAAATTGATTATTAAATTGTTTAATTAAAGTTTATACATGCTAGTTTCCATGACAGTCTTTTCATTACTACTGGAGCTGCCAGTTTGCTAAATTTCAAATGATTATTAAACCAAGCACAAACTGTGTAAAAGTGGCAGCCTTTCCGGCACATTCAGTGTCCGAATTCACTCACTAGGTTTCATTCACTCCTTCAAGTGAAATATATTAGTGGATTAATGTAGGGAATAGTGAATGAGGGTATAGGGGGCGATTTCAAACACAGCCCTTGATTAGCTGGTTCAGGTGTGTTTAATTAGGGCTCGAGCTAAACTCTGCTAGAAAGTGGCCCTCAAGGAGCAGAACTGGACACCCATTACTCATTTATGAGTTTACATCAAGTACCAGGACCCATCCCATAATGTACTATGGCAGCCTAGCTCTTTAAGACCTTTTCAAGTACCTTTTATAAAGGAAATATTGTAAAAAGACAAAACTATTATAATTGTGAAATGGATCCTGACAACATTTACTAACACTAATGCTAAATCTACAATGTCTTAACACCTTGTAACTGTTTATAGAGATGTGTGTGTTTGTGTGTCTGTGTGAACTTACAGGAGGACATTGAGCCAGTTTATCTGCTGCCATCATCTGAACATTGAGGTGTTTGCTCTGTGATTTACCCCTCGACTTTATCAACCGCTGCAGGACCTGCCAAAAGAGAGGAAGAATGAGAATCAAAGAAACTGTGTTAGCTTTTAAAATGAATGATCTGTTTTATTTATAGATATTTTTGAGAATATTTTCAGTTATTCCTTGAAACAGTGCACATGTGATCACGAGACTCACCTTTGGAGAGGTGACCTTGACATACACTATGATGGGAGCTAGCGAGGTTTTAGCTAGCTGTGCTGGATGGTTAATGGTGTCCGCATCCAGAACCACCAGTTGAAGGGTTTTAGCCAACTCAAATATTCTCTCGATCTCACTCTGTACCTCCGCTGGGTGCACAAACACACAGACAGCACCCACAAAACATGAAGCCCGAGAAAAAAATGCTCATTGAACATTTTTTCATACCTATTCTCACAGTTTTGACAAGACCTTGTTAACCAGCTAGATAATGTAAACTTGGGAACATATTAAATTTAAACTTAAATTGAAATCGCAACAACAGTTTTCAGTGCATCAAATAAAAACAATTGTTTAAGTATGCAAGATGGGCAATTTGATGTTACGGCCTTCAACAAATCTTATTGTTGAGCTCTGATGGGTGTACAGTATAGCAAGTCTTAAGTGAGTTGATGTTCTCACCCAAACTGGTCCGTGTGTTAGACCTCTCCATGATAGGTCTCTTGTTGAGAACTGATCTCTTGGCCAAAGAAAGGTCAGCGGTCACCCGGGTTATAGAAATTCTGTCAGCATAACAATACTTCAGTCACTTAATGACATGAAAGAAAGATCACAGATCACTGAATATCCTATCTCCACCATAGTAATTGATTATGATGTGCCAATTCTATTTAATATAACTTATATTTGGGTCTGTTCCTCATACAAAGCTATTGTATGGCTTTAGAAGACATGAAATATAATCACATTAATTGTATGGACTTCTTTTATGAATGTTTTTTGGCCTTTTTGGAGCTTGTCAGATGCTGTCACCATTGATTTTCATTGTAAGTACATGAGTATAAACAACGACTATTCATACACATACACTAAATTAAGTTTTTTTTAATGTTTTTATAAAAGAAGTGTCTTATGTTTACCAAGGTTACATTTATTTAAGGGAAAAAAAATGTAAAAATAGTGATATTGTGAAATATTCCAAATATTCCTCAAGAAACCATTTTTATTATTATTATCAACATTGAAAACAGTTAAAATTTTTGTAAAAACCTGTGATACATTCAAAAGTCTGGGTTAAGTAAAATACTTAATAATAATAATGATAATAATACTTTTATTCAGCAAAAGACCAATAAAAATACATTTATAATGTTACAAAACATTTATATTTCAAATAAATGCTGTTGTTTAAACTTTCTTTTCATCAAAGAATCCTGAAAAAAATTATTCCACAAAAATATTAAGCAGCAAAAAAAGTTTTCCACATTGATAATATTAAGAACCATTATGAATAATTGAGTACCAATATTAATTGATAAAAAATTGAGCATCAAATCTTCATATTAGAATGATTTCTGAAGGATCATGTGACACTGAAGACTGGAGTAATGATGCTGAAAATTCAGCTTTGCCATCACAGGAATAAATTACATTTTAAAACATATTAAAATAAAAAATAAAGTTATTTTAAATTATAATAATATTTCACAATATTACTGTTTTAACTGTACTTTTGATCAAATAAATGTAGGAACTTCTTTAAAAAATAAAAAAACAAAAAAAATCTTATTTATTCCAAACTTTTTACCAATAGTGTATATCTTATACATATACAATCGAGAAATGTGCCAAGATGTCTTTTAGAGCTCACCGTCCATCAAAGCGATGTTTGAGAAAGTCAAACAGAGCTTTCTGCATCATATCTGTCACCTGTCGACAGACACGACACATGAGACAACAGATTTCAAAGACGAATACAGAGGGTTGTTTTATGTCTAGCGCTCACCTCATAGCCCTTTAGTGAAGGCCCAACCAGAACCACAGGCCTCATGGACGGCACCACATCATATGGAGGAATGTGTTCAGTCTAATTGAGAAAGACAAGAACGGCACTGTCACACAGAACCACAGCATCAAGTACAACCAGAACAAATCAGATTTAAAGCAATATCCGTAATGTATCAGCACAGACTGGTAACAATGCTGCATATATTTTTTATGAGATGCATGAAATGTTTTCAGATACTTTCCTACTGTTTACATTATCTAGAGCTGTCACAGTGCCAAGTGTGAGCCCCCAAATCACCTATTTTCATTCACTAAATAGAATTATTTCGGCAGACACTACCGTTCAAAAGTTTGGGGTCAGTAAGATTATTTTTTTAAGACTACTAATTTTATTCAGCAAGGACACATTAAATTGATCAAATAAAAAAATGAAGCAGCACAACTGTTTTCAACATTGATAACAATAATAAATGTTTCTTGAGCATCAAATCATCATATTAGAATGATTTCTGAAGGATCATGTGACACTGAAGACTTGAGTAATGATGCTGAAAATTCAGCTTTGATCACAGGAATAAATTACATTTAAAATATATTCAAACAGAAAACAGCTATTTAAAATTGTAATAATATTTCACAATATTAGTGTGTTTTTGATCAAATAAATATAGCCTTGGTGAGCATAAAACAGAACATTAAAAAATTTTACGAACTCCAAACTTTTGAACAGTAGTGTAAGTGTATTTTTGGCCATTTTGTGTGTATTTTTGGCAGTGATACCAAAACGGGGGCTTCCTATAAATATCTAATTAAATCACTTGCTCAAATAAGTTATATCCTGTCTGAGTCTGACCAGTCGCAAGGAGAGATTATCATACGATATCTAACACATAGCCATATCAATACACCTACCTGCTTAAGCTTCTGTTTGGCTTTTGAAAATGAGAGAACACATCAGAATCAGCATTCAGAAAATAGTAGAAGAAGAATTGCTTATATTTTTACTGTACTCTGAACTTTTACAGGTGTTACCCTACTGTATTTGATAGTGGAAGCTTAACCTGCGACAGAATGTGTCATGCATTATGTTAAGAAGAGGAGGAAAGAATAAGAACAAAAGCAAGGGAAGAATAAACTCACTGATCTTCAGCCCTACTGATAGTTTGCTCATTTGGGGCAGCATTCCCAGTCACACACTTCCCCTGCAAAGCAGCATGGCGCCCAGGCCCTGTCATACTCACTCTCACCTGCAGATGGTGGCGTGGATCTCCAACCTCCTGATACCATATCACCCAGGCTTGAGGAGGAGTTACCACTTTTCCTGTGGAGAAAGAAAAACTTCATCAGCCTATGACACCACATGCCTTCACAGAGCTGGTAAGCTATCTGGACATTATCAGAACTGTCAGCTTTATTAAGACTAAATATCGTCATAGTCATACTTTTGGCATCTGTAGTCTGTAATCTCAGTTTGTATAGCTAGTACACAGAATGCAAAAACAATACAGTAGGGTACCAATACATGACCTGCTGCATGTGCTGAGATTCTGAACTGTGCAATCAGAGGACACTTGGTTTTCCCATTGGGGAAAAAGGGGGCTCAATCGTCAGATTTGGTGGATGATTCGTTTTTACACAGTGTTAGGTGTGAGAAAATCTTAACCTGATACTAATATTAGATGTGCAACAAATATTGTACCTTATTCAAATGATTAACCTTGTAAAGCCTGACACACTGTATAAAATAATAGTCAGAAAAATCTAGTTTTATTCAGAGGCCCAAACTTAGCAAAAATATGCAATTTTATGCAGTTACTGATATTTATTTGGCAAAAAAAAAAAAAAAAGTAGTATGAAATCATGATAGCTTGCAAAGTAAATCAATGAGATCTTTATAACAGTATAGCAGATACTTACATAAAATGCATATGAATATCAGTTAACTCTATATCTCCTAATAATACTTCTTATTAAGATGATGATATTTAAATATTTAGTTTTATGATCAAAGCTCTGTAATTTTTATTGTGGGGGCAAAACATATAATGCAATGCAATACAAAGATTATTGAGAGATGGGGAAAAAAAACATTCCTCAAAAGCCAAATGTATCATATTTAATACTCACATTTTAAAATGATTTTTCTAAAAAAAAAAAAAAAAAAAAAAAAATTTAAAAATTCAGTCCGGTAAATGTTCATCTTGAAATATTAATAACAATATGAAAAGTTATTCTTATGTTTACTTTATAAAATTTCACAGCAAAAAGACACGTGAACCACGACCTGAAGGGGGATGTTTTTACAATTATACTAAAAGGCCTTTTAATTGGTAAGAGTATAAACTATCAATCAGATGACAGAAGACATGTATTAGATTGTGTACAGCAGGTTTTTAGAAAAACTTTGATAATGTTGGTTATATAGATGCCTTAGAAATATGTGTATAAAAATATGATACAGTAGGCATTATAGGGTTAAGAAAAACAGAAGAAATTTGATAACACTTTACAATAGTTGTTAAAATTACATTACAGTACTACGTAACATGAATTAACAATTAGCACATTTACATGCACACCAAAACCCCAGAGTATTTCAAAATGTCAGTGAGAAATTTGTACAAACTCATTCTTCTCTCATATTTGAAGTTTCCTCAAATATTTCTTAGGTCAAGAAAAAGTCGAAATTTGCGATATATTTCTCCTCCCTTAATGCGAAAACACTCGCTGTGGCTGGATGTGCTTAAATCTGCCATATAAGGACACTCTTCTGTCACATATCACACATGCACACTTCAATAAACCAACAGAAAGGAGGTTAAGGTGTTTACATGCTGGGCAAAATCGGGGTAATGGGCAAAAATCTAGCGTTGTCAATCTGTTTATTCTTAAGCCGTTTATGACGTTTATGTCAATAAAGGAAAATATCTCGGTTACGACTTTAACCCTTGTTCCCTGAGAAGGGAACGAGACGCTGCGTCATATTACGACACTTTGGGGAATGCCTTCAGCATCCAATTCTTATTGGTGCTGCGTCATGACGTAACTAGTAATGTGGCATGTGACAGTATACACAGAAGCTACAAAGGGACGCCGGCACACAATAGAGTCAGCTTCTGATACTTCGACCTATCAGAAGCTGACTCTATTGTGTGCTGGCATCCCTTTGTAGCTTCTGTGTACACCGTCAAGTCGCTCTCAAGCATCCAAAGGTGTGGCAAAGGGACGCAGTGTCTTGTTCCCTTCTCAGGGAACAAGGGTTACAATCATAACCAGAGACGATCCCTTTCGAGGGATCTCGTGCTGCGTTGTATGACGACACTTTGGGGAACGCAATGCCCACTGCACCATGCCGAGTAATGCCTGTCCTAGTGTGACATATAACTCTAAGGCCTGCACAGGGCAGAGTGAAGTCTTTCTTTTCCGCTAACACATGCGGTGGAGGATTGAAGGCCTGAAGGATCGTAGACTGAACCATGTTAGAAGGCACTTTAGGCATGTAGCCTGGTCTAGGATGCAGGATAGCTTCTACCATCCCAGGAGCAAATTCCAAGCAGGGAGGGGAAATGGAAAGAGCTCCTCCTGTGCGAAGGATGGATGGAAATGTGGAAGTACGTGTTCTTCAGATCTATCGTGACAAACCAGTCCTCGGACCTGACTCACGATAATTGGAATAGTCAACATCTTAAACCTGAATCTCCTCAGAGAATGGTTCAGATACCGCAAATCTATAATGGGATGCAACCCCCCATCCTTCTTCGTAAAAATTTAGTACCGGCTGTAGAACCGAGACTCCTGATCAGGAGGAGGAATGCACTCTACGGCCTCCTTCACCTGAGGGAGTAAACCTCCTGTTCCAACACCTGAACCTGCTCTGGGTCTACGGAAGTCCAGACCACCCCTTTGAATTTGGGGGGGGACGAGACCTGAACTGTAGTCTGTAACCTTTCTCTACAGTGCGAAGAACCTGCTGAGATACATTCCGAATGCTCTTCCATGCCTCCAAAAAATCTACTAGGGGAATTAGCCTCTTGAGGCCAACCTCGGGTGCTTTGTTTGTGTTGACTTCGGTACCCTGAAACGGAAGACCAGCAGGGAAAAAACTAATTTGATTTTCAATGTGCAGACGCGAGCACTTCACTGACACTGCAGCGTGCATTCACTGGAAACCAATGTGTCCCGAAGTGTACTGGACCTTGTAACCTGGAGAGACAGGTCTGCAGCCCGGCGCAGCTCTTTAATGTCATCTGGCTCAACCCTCTCGCCCTCATCAAGGTCCGCCTGGTACGCCTGCATGATGGCCATAGTGTGCAGGCACGTACCAACCTGACCCACCTCCATATATGCTTTTCCTACCAAAGCAGATGTAGTGCGGCAGGGTTTAGTGGGCTTTGCGGGACGACGCAGCGTCAGGTGAGACTTCAACACGTGGCATCGTCGCATAACCTTTCATTCTAGAGGAGAACAGTCTTTTCCATGATCTACACAACTTATTATGCAGAATGGTAAGAATGGAAAAGAATGGTAAGCCCCATTCTAGCTTATCCAGCTTACTTTTCTTTTGCGTTTCCTGCTTCTCACGGGGCCACTCGATATTCAACTTTGCCACAGCGCAAGTCACAAACTCCATGAGTTACTCATAAGCAGGGGGATGAAGTGGCGAGTCTTCAAACTCCTCCACGTTGATGCTGAGCACATCCACATCCTCAGATGTAGACAGTTCAAGCATCAAGCCCCCGTCCTGGGTGGAAGAAACCGAAGAGCGGGCTTCTGCGTTGGGATCAGAAGTGTGAGAGCTGTCTGATGTGCATGAGACTGCTGCGGCACTTTCTCAGCACTCCTCAGCCAGCTCTGACGCTCCCGATCCCAACGCGGAAGCCCATTCCATTTGCGATCCCCACAACATCAGATGCCGCCTCGGCGGACTTGAGACCCAGGCCACGGGGAGCACAAGCCTGGCCGGGCTCATCGAACACGGCCGGGCAGGAGCGGAGCAACTCACAGTGCACACAAGCAGCCCCCTCAAGAGCTGCCCATGTATGCTCCACTGTGTACACACAGCTTGTGTATGTCCCCACCTGTGATGTATCTAGGGCAGCTTAAACTGCTTTTCACTCGCCATTATATCTTTTTTTCTAGTTTTATATACATACTTTGTGTCACTGATACAATCACTCCTGTCTAAGGATGCACAAACACCAAATAAGACAGTTTCACAAATAGTGCTTGCTGAACAGCAGAAGCTGACGCTATTGTGTGCCGGCATCCCTTTGTAGCTTCCAAGTACGCTGTCACATGCCACGTCACTAGTTACATCATGACACAGCACCAATCAGAACTGGACTAGTTTCACACATGCATCAGATGCTTGCACACCGAAGGCGTTCCCCAAAGTTTCATCATACGACGCAGTGCGAGTTCCCTCGAAAGGTTTAATGCATTTACATGACCACACGCGTTGTCAGATTATTAAGCATAATCGGTTTAAGAATGTGAATGTAAACGTACTCAGTGACAAATACCTCTAAAGCATGTATTAATCTTATTTAATGTAAATTTCAACATTTACTAATACATTAAAGTTGTTTTCATTAACATTAACAACATTAACAAATACTAACAAATGTATTGCAAGTTAATGCTAGTTAATGCATAACTGATGTTAACTCATGGGGCCTTATTGTAAAGTGTTACCAGAAATTCATATAAAATGTATTTTAACTGTATTTCTGTTATGCATCCAAATGTAATCCAACTTTTTCATTGATACAACTTCTGAAATAGATATAGAATACAGTTGTGCACAATCTTGGCAGAGGGAGAAAGAGAGACCTCTGTTGTTTTTGCTCCTGTTTGAGTCTCATGGCCTCCAGTCGGAGGGGGCTGGGAATGAAGCTGATGTCTGCCCCCTCTTTTACCAGCCTTCCAATCCACCAGTCATTATTGTACTTCTGCAACACAAGGAAAAACACACTCAGCACTATTACGAAGAGCCATTATGGTATTATGGGCATTGTTAACCAATAGAACTGACCAGCAGAATTTTCCACACATTTGTCTGCATGTACTGTACGTGCATCTCACCTCTTTAATGTGCAGAAAGTCTTTGGCTTCAAAGTTTATGGCAGCACCCTGAACAGGACAGTCCTCATCTAGAGCCCCGCAATAATTCACATTCGTCTTCACTGCGAACGCTACAGGTTTGGACTGCCAGAGAAAGCAATGTTAATAATCACACAGCAGTGTGTGTGTGTGTGTGAGGCTGCTTTTTAATGCTAAAAACATGCCATTTGTTAAACTCAGTCATTTTTCGAATCTATATAATCTAGATAAGAGGTTTTCAATCTTTACAGACTCAGGGACCCTCCACCCAAACTCTCTGTCAGCCCACGGCCCCGATATTAAAAAGCTAGATTATCTCAATACCTGCATTTTAACTATATAAACAATTATCTAATATAAATAATGCATAGAAGTAATTAAAATAGTAAATAACATTACATTATATAATGCTTACCAGGTGAATAGTTATGCACATTCAAATAGAAAGTAATTGAATAGAACTGTGTTACATTTTAATGAATTTATATGAATTTTACATGAAAGTGAACCATTGTTAGTTTTTTTGTGTACAATGTGGGACAAAATGTTGTAAAAGATCCCAATTTATATTAAGCCTTTAACTACTATGTACTAAAATTTTAAAATATCTGCATGTAATTACAGCTGTAATTAATTTCTGTACTTACATCTATAATTGCACTGTTGACCTTTTCCTTACCTTTAAACCCACCCTTTCAACCACCCTTACCTACCCATACAACCAAACTTGTCCCTAACCTTACCCATATCCTCAATAAAATGCACAAAAAACCTCAATAGCAGCACAAGTGCAATACAACAACAACACAATAAGTATACATTGTACATAACAATTATTATTTTTGATGTAAATACATGGTAAATACACCTAATATAAAGTGTTTACAAATTTCATTTATTTAGTTCAGCAGACATTTGTCTGTAGCAATAAGTACTTCAACATAAGCAAATATCAAGAAACAATGAAATGATCCTTTTAAAATTTACAATATTGATCTACATGCTAAGTTACTTGAACCAGTGTTGTTACTTAATGTTGTTACTTAAACCAATTTTAATGGATGATGCCCTGTCCCAACACATTTCTAAAGCTACATGCAGATGGACACATTGTTGTTGTTTCTATTGTGCAAAGAAATAGTAAAAGCCCTGAACCTTGGCTCTCTCGAGCTGCAGCTGGGCCTGGCGTTCGGCTTCACGCCGATACGCCTCGCGGTCCTCCTCTGCTGACAGGTCGGAATCCGAAGGTCTGCTTGTGTACGAATCGGCTGAACCCTGCAGGACGGGAAATGGGGGAAACCAAGAATGTTTGGTATAATGGAGAAATGAAAAAGTACAATAAATAGCCCAGAACGTGTAGTGTAAACATAGCTTAGCTAGTCATAACACTCTCATCAATCACCACAAAACATACAGCTACAGTAAGACAGAATTCATGAAAAATAAAACAATGTTGGCCTGTGATCCATTAAAACAAAACTCTTTTGGACTCTAGAAAATGGCTAAAAGTTTACGATGAAGAAGTGACAAAAGAAACGTGCAAATAGACTTTACAGTATAATGTCTTGAAACAATTAACAATAGGCCTATATATTGAAAGTTAAACGGTATATATGACATGCAAAGTTAAATGCACAATATCTGTTCTACTTTATATGTGAAGCAAAAAAGTGCTCTTATTTATGTGGAACTTAAAAAAATGGAAATTAATGAGAGCCGCAGAGCTCAGAGAACAAATAATAAAACACATAATACGTGCATAATTCCTTTAAAAATAAACCTTTATAAATAAACAGTTTACTTTTTAAAGTAAATACTTTATAGTAGATTTATAAAGTGTCTGCTAAATTAATGAATGTATAATAGACACCTTAGTGAAATGTATATTTAAACGCTGTGTGAACACTTGAAGAGTGTGATTTACCATACTATACACTATAGCCAAATTGTAAGATTGTTAGAATTTTAGTGTGCATGTGGGAAAAATGTTGTTAAATGTTAAGATAAAATTTAACATTTAAAGATTGTAGAACAGTAGAAGTCACCATGAAATCATGGCGGGTCAACCACTAGCAAACCACTACCATCCAACCAACCATCCAATCAATTCCCCATGGACAAAATCAAGTCCTACCCTACATTTGCTCTTGTTCAAGAAGCTGTTTCACTCGGATATATGTCACAGTAGGGAAGAAAAGAGTATTGCAACTTCTGTTTCATGTCGACTTTAACAGCTATGATGGGTATCTAACAATTGTCACTACATTACATAACCAATTACTTATAAAAAGTAAAAAGTTACTTGTCACTGATTTAATATTTCGTACACTCTTAGAAAGGATATGATAAAAATGACACAACCTGTGTTACATTTTTACACATTAATGAGAGAGTTCCAGGACCACTAGTGCTGTGTTAATTTTAACTCACTCACTGTGTGTTAATGAGTTTAACACAGTAAATGTGTCAGAAAGGTTAAAATCGGGCAGTCCTGAGCTCTGAGTAAACTTCAGCTTTATATATCTAAGTAAATTTTGTACACAAATTAAGTACAAACAAAATGTTTAGCAATTGTGTTGCTGTAACTCATTTTAATCAAGCAAATTTAACAACTGTCAAAAAAATCATCTTTTACAGTGTACAATTAACCAACACCAGAGCTGAAATGCTTATGGTCAGTGAGTCATCAAATGCTGCTCCAATGGTCTTAATGGGCACAGCTGGTTTTAAACCATCAAAGAAACACATATCTAACAGATTCCACAGGGGTAAAATGGAGCCTGTACACTACAAATGTTGGTAATTCATTAAAAGCATTAAATACAACTGTGATCTGTGGCATAATGATCCTCTCAGATTTCATCTGTACGGCCTCTAAGGTGACAGATTACTACAGCACTAGAGCTGTGAGCCCGAGGCAGTCGTGTAATGATTCGACTATAAATAATAAAACACAAATCACACAAATATGCCAATAACAGTGGAATTTGCATTTCAAAGCGATACCAACATCTTCCACAACCATGACAATAATGAGGTGAAAGGCAGTTCATTCAATTCGTGCATCCAGACCAACAACAGTCTTACAAAACTTACAAATCTTAAAAATCACCTCTCTCTGGCATTCAAAGTCATCATCTCTTTGCAAAATCATAACCAGGTAAATTCCACCTACCTTCTTCAGGACAATGGTTTGAGGTGTGTTTTTAACGCTATCTCATTCTTTCTGAGCTCAAGAGAGACTCCAGTACTCTCAAAGCATAGTCTTGTGGTTGGTGGCCCTTCCCTGGTCCACTCTGAAGACCAAGAACGATCAACGCCAATCAAAAACAACACCAAGATCCAGCTCCCAAAACAGAGCAGTCATGACTGCCCTCAGAACCTCACAGCAGGGAGGGAGGAAGACGAAAGACAGAAAGAGAGCAAGAGAGAGAGAGAGAGAGAGAGAGAGGAACTCAGGAGACAAATGAAATGCAAGCGGGTGGTACAAGCTGTTAGAAGAAGAAAAATGGAGGGAGGGTTGAAAATGAGCACCTCAGGACTAGCCGAGCTGCAGTGAGCACAATGCTTTGGGGGGAAAATGACTCAATCTCACTGTGGTTGGAAATAAGAAAGCTTACAAACAAGAAAGCTTACAAACACTGTACTCTGAAAAATGCTGGGTTAAAAACCCAAGTTGGGCTGAAAATGGACAAACCCAGCGGTTGGGTTAAATGTTTGCCCATTGTGCTGGGTAGTTTTATTTAACCCAACTATTGTTTAAAAATTAGGCTACCATATGGCTGGCTTAAAATGAACCCAAAATAGGTTGGAAATTAAAAATCAGTTACTAGATGCAACAATAAAAATCAAAAGGTGAACATTTATTAAAGTCGGCATGAAATCAAAATTGACCCTATTTACTTTGTTAGTGCATATTACTAGTCTTGTGGTCAACAATTAATCCACGCAAGTTAACACACAGAAAAAAATTGTTTGTCGTGGTAATCTTTAATCAAAATCTGAAAAGTTACTTCCGGTCTGGAATGGCGTTCCTTCTCTGATGACGTCAGTTTGACGGCTTGGGTTGAAAACGCCTAAACCACTCCTCCAACTGTTAGTCTGCTATGAGCGAGAGATGGAGAGGAGGAGCTCTAAAGTAAAACCCTGCCCTCTGTTCAATATTCCGTTTCACTTGGAAATACGTCACAACACTGGAGAAAAGTCGTTTGCAACTTCCGGTTCACGGGGACTTTAATAAGCAATTTAAAAAATGTTCATTGTTTAATTATTATTGATTAAACATATTAATAAATGTTAATTTCCAACATACTTTGGGTTTATTTTAAGCAAGCCATACAGTAATTTTTAAACAATAGTTGAGTTAAATAAAACTACCCAGCAGGTTGGGCAAACATTTAACCCAATTGCTGGGTTAAAACAACCCAATTGCTGCGTTTGTCCATTTTCAACCCAACTTGGGTTGTTTTTAACCAAGCATTTTTTCGATTGTGTATTAGAATCATCACCACCACCAACAACTTTTTTTCAGCTACACTGAAGACTTGCATCAGCATTTACTCTTTCCACCATGATTACATCATCATTTGAAACAACCATCTTTGACGTTTGAATGTTGTCAAAGGAAAACATTCCAAAACTGTTGTTTAGAAAACTTATCTGTGATTCAAAATCTAATTTTATCTAAATTAACAGTAAATTTTAGCATTTAAAAAAGGAAAATTTAGAACAAAAAAATAAACAAAATCAATAAGTTTTATAATATTACATAAATACTATAATTAGGGCTGTCAATGTTAATGCATGTGATTAATCCATAATCCTTAACGAGTTAAAATAATTTAACGCAAATAAATTACTAAAGCTTGTGGTATTGCATCATTAATGTAATTTACATCACAAGGTTAGATGATCTTAGAAGTTTGGAGTTTATCTCACAGTTTATTAGCAACTACAATGGCACAAGCACCTGTAACCCTGGTAGGCGGACATTTCTGTTCTAACCTTTTAACCTGAGCTCAGTCATATTCTGCGATTGTTTCTGAAAAGTGCGAGCCCTCACGCATCACGCTGTGTGAAATACAGACTGAACAGATCATCAAAACATACCTCCGCTGTATGACCAGATGATATACAAACTACGTTTCTCAGCTGGATAAAGCAAACCAGTGTCTTGCTAGTAAAATTTTGATGGATGAGGATTGCAATCAAGGTAAAAAAGATTGCGGTGATGTATAGGAGTCGTACAGTAAGGATGCGATGTGCAAACAAACCATGTATGTACACTCTCGACGCACTGATCACACATTGTATTTATGCACGGACACATTTCAAAACATTCACGTTGTTTCCACACTTTTAGGATAGTGTTTTGATTTGTCATGTTGCTGTGTTTAGTAATTCTGAATGGATCCGTGTACTGTAGTTATATGCATAATTTGGTTATTTGGTGTCCTTTTAGAGTCTCCAAGTGTCCCTATTTGGAAAGACACCTAAATTTACCTTGAAAAAAGCTTGCTGAAAATACAGTTTTGTGAGAATCACCTGGTTTACTTTGCTGGATAATGGATATATGACAAATGCTGACAAAATGAATGTGTTAAATAAGATAAATGGTGTATGCTTAATTTCACGATAAGTGTGGGATTAATTAAATTAAATTATTAATTTAATTAAAAATGTTTCTCTATTGACAGCCCTAATTATAATATAATTAAAATATATATAATTATATTCTGCAATATTTCTAGGTCACTAATCAAATAAGTCAATTTGTAATACTGACCATGTGGCTCTTGCTTGCCATTGAAGCACTGAAGATGGATCATTATATTAATGATAATATATAATTTGTAATCCCCTATATATATATATATATATATATATATACATATGGCTCCATAATGCATCCCAGTGAAAATCAGTGCCATCTACCCAGTGTTCTCACATTTTGTTTTAACAATACCATATTGACGAGGAATGAGGTAAAGCACACGCACACACCCTTATCGACTATATTCACGACAGCTCACAGAAGAAAAAAGGCGAGAAAGTGCAGATATTAGCATATTTAACTCTCTCCAGCTCTGAACAGAAGGCTTGTTTTTGCAGATTCAGCTATTTTATAGTGAGCTGTGTGTCACTGCCACTGTCTCTGTGTAGCATTCATCCAACATTAGTAATTAATCTTCCTCATAACAAAAACATAATTGAGCATTTCGAGAACTACTGTAATGTTCTCTTTTTGCTGAAGGATATTGATTTGATGGAGATATATTGGCTAGCTCACAGAAAACAACACAAAGAAAAGATGTAGGCTATTGCGTTTGTCCATTTTAATCAGAGGTATGCATTCAGTTCCAAAATTAAGCTACATTTTTACATATTCTGTATGTCACTGATAGGTTGTTGTGGATGGTTGCCAGCACACTGATGTGGTTGCTAGGGTGTTCGGAGTGTTTTTAGCACATTGCTAAGTGTCTGCTAGGATGTTAAGAGTTTTCTAGCGTGTTGTTATGCAGTTGGTGTTTTAGATTGTTGCTAGGTGGTTGCTTTCTGGGCCATCTCCCTATATATGACTTACAATGTATGTCTATTCACATCTATTTAAGTGTGTCTATTTGTTTGGCCATTTATCATGCAAAAAAGTGTTAGTGTTAGTGGTTTGTTCAAATAATAAGGAGAAATAATTATTTGCCACACAAAGCATGTGTGGGTTGTTCTCAATCACTATCATATAACCAGGGCCTCAAACTAACTTTTTGCCTCACCTTCCCATGGCTGGTGACCTACGAAAAAAAAATTCGGCCGTGAAAGTTAAGACTTTTAGACTTTTAAAATTTTAGATACCAGTGAAAATTGTAATATTGCTAATACTAATAGAAATTTTAAACATTATTAAAGACAAGTAAATAGTCAGTAATAAAATAAGAACAAATAATCAAAAAATTACAAGCAATAGCACAAATAAATACAGTAGACCAAAGATACAAATGCAATAAAAAGTGCTTTTCAAGTAGGATTTCAGGTAGTTTTCAGTTACAGAAATTTAAATTAATCAAGTAATCAAATGTAAAATAACACTGCATAAATGAAACAGATGAATCCTCATTGAAGTTATAAAAGGTATTCATTCAAAACAGTGAGTGATTTTTTTCTGTTTGTCCTTTGTTGTTAGATTAACATTAAAAACACAAACAGAAGCAGGATTATCAGGCTGCTGTCACTTTAAGACCTAATGGATCCAACATACTGATACACATGCGTTTTATTTATCAACTGTTTACCTTCACTTAAAGGTGCAATATGTAGAATTTTCTGTCCGCTAGAGGTCGCCTATTCAAAACAAAGGCGTAGCTTGATGATGCCAAGTTTGAGAGCGGAATCTTGGCACATGTGGTCTTCACCTCACAGCTGGTGGAAATAATCAGGATAGGACTCGGGAAGAAATCATGTTCATGGATGCGATTATTAACATTACTGTAGTATGAAGCAGAGCAGGACCGAGTGTTGTGGGAGCTGAACGAGGACGCTGGAGCAATTGCGCAACACACGCCTCACGAGCAGCGGAACTTCTATTATGCCACAGTCGCCAGCGTACATTTGAGTGTGTTGAAAATGATGTTATAACGTTACTCTGTGCGTTCGCTCAGCAGCTGCTGTGAAATACTTGTTGCACACTGCAGTAAGATAGATCGATTTAAGAATATCATATTAAATGCTGGATGGCTTGTGTTGATTAATGACATGCAATTAATTTTAAAACGTATTGTATGATGGAGAAAATGCTGTATTACTGTTACTAAAAATAAAGCTGCATCTGATTATGCTGTTAGCTACTTGACAAAATAGTGTTTTTCTCTGAGGCATGGTAAAGCATGGTACTCAAAAAATCAAGAAAATTAGATTTAAGCAATAAGACTAAACGTGTTGAGCTATATAACAATAATTAAGTTTCTGTCTATAAATATATCAAAACAGTTGTTTCCTTGTCTATTAAAACATGTAATATATTAAAGCGTCTTTGATGTTTCCATGGTTTCTACAAAATAAAACGCGGATATGACGCAATTGACAGGCGACTCCTCACACGTCCCGGAGCCTTGGTTAAAATTGCAATTTTCTCACGATTTACAAATAGTTGGAAACATTTGGGATATTGTAAGTACTCAAGTGAACAAAATATATAACACTGGCCTAGTGGTTTTTGGATATTTTACTGCAAAATTCTTTACATATTGCACCTTTAAGACATAACCAACTATGTTTACTAAGATACTGACCAAGATGGGCATTTTTTTTACATAATTTGGTGTGAATTTGTCACGCTGTTTGAGATACGGCTTTCTGGGCATGCGCTTCGGATGTTGATAGCCAACTAAACTTCCAAACTCAGCATGCTGTAATTGCGTTCCTCATCTTCTTGCACTTGAATATTTAAATGGGCATGCATGTGAAGATGCGATGTCCGGAGCGTCGTTCAAGTTTGTTTACGTTCATGTTCTCACAACATTGCATTGTTAGTATTTATAAAAATGTTACCTGCTAACTGGCAATTGACATTGTTTGATATACTCGCCAATGACAATTTTTACTCGCATTTGCCACTTGTTAATTTTAGGCCCTGCATATAAATGTTTATTATTGCATCATCATTATACTCGTCTCCTACCATTATGACATCATTGTTTTGGAAATAAATGGAACTTGATTTGCTTCCCCAACAAAAGCCCACATCCACACCCTCTTTTTCCTCCCGTATCCAAAGCCCCAACTCAGCTGTGTGCAGATGTTTACCCCCACCCCCTTTCTTAGCGAGTCTCTGATGGCAGATGAAGTTGGTTCACACCCACTCACGCTTTCACTGCAACACCAAATATAGCACACAATCCCCCTCCCACCCCCCGGCTTCTCCTTTCCCCTTACAGCACATAGATCATCTGCTTCTCCGTGTGTAATCTCCATAGATTCACTGCATCATGGATATCATTTATCCATTAGACGCATTCATATTTTAACATCAACATACGCCCGGGGTTATCAAACAATACCACCTCGTTGTGAAGCAGGTGGAAATAAAAGGGAATAACAAGACCTAGTTAAGACATAATACTGTAATAAGCAAATGCCTCCTGCTGTGTGTAAAACCACATTGCCATGGGTGGATTGATAAAGGTGGTGGCTGAAATCAGTGTAGTTGATAGAAGAGAAAATGAATGGAAGTTCTATGCTGGTTGAAGACGTTCTTCTGGTTGGTGAGGCCATGGTGATGCTTCCTCCTATATTTGAAACTCAGCCCTGATTCTGTCAGCTCCAAATAACAGCCTCAAACAAAGCGAGCAGTACACATGGGAGGGAGGAGAGGAAGACAGGGAAAAAGAGAGAGAGAGAGAGAGAGAGAGACAGGTATGGGAAGACAGACAGAGACCAACGTGACCAAAAGTCCCATGAAAAAAGAACGTCTCTTGAGATGCTCACATACAACCCAAACAACAACCGTATCTCAAATGCAAATTAAGCTGAGTAATATTTTCCATCTTAATGTAGTCAATGTTAAAATGGTTTTAAACAATTCACTTCACTGGATGGTGTTAGATTTATGCTTAAAGCAAACAAACAAAAAATTCCAAAAGGGTAAAAATAAGGAATATTCAAAATATATTAAAGATATAAAACCCTGTTCACACCAAGAACAATAACTATAATGATATTAGCATCCACATCAACACGCAATAACCACAGGCAGAGGGTGAACCAACTCTAAAGTAAGGCTAAGGAGATGCACGCAGGATTGCCAGGTTTTCACAACAAAACCTGCCCAATTGCTACTCAAAACTAGCCCAAAACTAGCCAATCGTGTTTCAGGGGGTTAAAAATCGCATTCTATCTGCATTTTTGGTGGGGTTCCCTGGTAAAATTCACATTCCAGGGGCTAAATATCATGTTATTTGAGGTCGAGACATGAAAAACAACCCTTGGCAACAGTATTAAAGTAGCCCAATTCCGCAGGAAAACCACAGACTTGGCAACACTGGATGCACATCCTCTTTAAAAACACATTTAAATACAATTTCATGAAATAGTTTCAAGTTACATGTCGCCTAGCAACAACCTACACATCCCAGCATAAACGCTCCCGATAAATTATTTGTCATTAAAGATGCTACGTTCACCTACCACTATATTTTGAACAGAAAAGCAAGCATACTGTATGCGTGATTTGGCATGGCAGCCAATTCTAAAAATAATGGCTTATCGCTTCCCCTTTATAATTACTAAAAAGCTGTCATCTCAATTCATCACAATCTCCCAAAGTTCTGCTATAATCAATGAAGCTGGCTGCACAATGAATCTCTTATTTAGCCTATTGGCTACACTTTGTTATAAGTTAACTTATAACGAGAGAATTTGCGAGAATACAGAACTCAGTACTGGACAAAAACTCTGGCGTTTTGAGCAGTGAGTGGATTCTAATTTAAACACATCTGTTTGGACATTGCGTTCAAGAAATCAACAGATATGTTTGTGATTGGTTAAAATGCTCAACGCTGCAAAAACACGTAAATAGAAACATATCATTCCCCTGTGTCGTTACTGTTATAGTTGTGGACTCCCTTTTCTCATAGAATTAGAATGATTATTAAAACTTCATAGTTATTGTTATAGTTACTGTTCTTGGTGTGAACCGCCCTTAAGTATTCAAAATATACTATTACCAAGTAAATTTATCTTGTTTTGAGAATATATATTTTTTGACTAGACAAAAGATGAATATACTGATTATAAAAATTATTTTCGCAGTGTTTTCCAATTGAGGACATCCCTGAACGTCCCCAAAGAGAGGTTTTATTTTATTTAGCACACTTCTGGGAATAAATTTGTCCCCAAACTATGACTAAACACACAGACACAGACACACACACACACCATCTGTAGGCAGCTCTGCAGTAGAGATGTAACATAACAGGCCGAGTGAGAGCGAATGATCTTGATATCATCACCACAGACCACTGCAGTAATTATCACATACATTACACTGGTTTTGATGTAAGGCAGCATCACTTTCAATATCACATACTATATATTAGTTATAATAATAGGATTTGAACAAAACCCTAGTCATAAGTATTACTTCCATTTAAAATGACTTTAACTTACCCATCACTGCAATGGATATGATACTTTAAATCATATGGTTTGTTGTCTGAATACTGTTGAAAACCTCATTTGTTTGACATTATATTTAGCTATCAATATATGTAAATATATAAATAAACATGGTTAAAACTGCATTAAACTAAATTTAAAAACAAAATACAAATGAAGCCTAATTAACTAATTACATTTGCCATAAAATAAAGAATAATAAATAAAAATAATTATGTTTTACTTCTTGGGTGTCACAATTTTAAAGACCCAGTGGAATCAAAATGAAAGTTTTGCTGGTTGAATGGAGGAAAATTATGCGGTAACAGTGTAACATGCGACATGTGGGACAAGGATATTATATTGCATGGAACCGATCTTACTGATGTAGATACCACAAAGTGATGATGTCACTGATCACCTTGTAACACGTGTACTGCATACTGCTGACATTTGCCTCATTTAAAGGTCTTTAGAATCGCATGGCAAGACAACACTTCCCACTATAAAAAGGCTCTAAAAGCCGCCAGGGCCGAGCATCAACGCAAACTTATAGAAAATAACCAAAACAATCCAAGGCTTTTATTTAGTACAGTGGCTAGATTAACAAATAAACAGATGTCACCTGAACTGAATATTCCAACAGTTTAGTAGTAATGACTTTATGAATTTCTTCACTGAGAAAATCAAAAGCATTATAAATACTATTGCAAGTATGCAATCTTTGACAGCGTTTTATGATTCAGCCTCAATTATCGCCCCTAAAGATCAATTGCAGTGCTTTACAACTATAGTACAGGAAGAGCTAAATAAACTTATTGTATCTAAACCAATAAAATGTTTATTAGATCCATAATCCACTAAACTACTGAAAAAGTTGTTAACATTAGCAGAAGAGCCCCTTCTCAATATTAACTCCTCTCTATCTCTTGGTCATGTCCCAAGACCCTTCAAGCTGGAAGTTATTAAAGGGATAGTTCACCCAAAAATAAAAAAATTATCCCATGATTTACTCCCCCTCAAGCCATGTGTATATCTTCTTTCTGACAAACCCAATTAGAGTTATATTAAAAATATCCTGGTTCTTCCAAGCTTTATAATGGTAGTGAATGGGGTGCTGTATTTGGAAGCCCAAAAAAGTGCATCCATCCATCCATCCATCCATCCATCATAAAAGTAATCCATACAGCTCCAGGGGGTTAATAAAGGCCTTCTGAAGCAAAGCAATGGGTTCTGTAAGAAAAATATCCATATTTGAAACATTATCTAGCTTCCGGCAAACGGCTGTACGCATCGAGTTATGGCGGAAGAGTAACCTTTCACTATAGATCATAATATACTCTTAGATCAATTACAAAATTACATTGGTATTTAGGAACAGGCATTAAGGTGGTTTAGATCGTACCTATCTGACCGTTACCATTTTGTTGATTTAAAAGGGGAATTATCCAAGTTAATGTCAGCAAATTATGGAGTCCTGCAAGAGTCTGTTTTAGGCTCTCTGCTATTTTCAATATACAGGTGCTGGTCATATAATTAGAATATCATCAAAAAGTTGATTTATTTCACTAATTCCATTCAAAAAGTGAAACTTGTATATTATATTCATTCATTACACACAGACTGATATATTTCAAATGTTTATTTCTTTTAATTTTGATGATTATAACTGACAACTAAGGAAAATCTGCATCTTCATAAAGTTGGTCAGCAGCATGAAGCATGAAGTGCTCTAAAACGTCCTGGTATACGGCTGAGTTGACCTTGGACCTCAGAAAACACAGTGGACCAACACCAGCAGATGACATGGCACCCCAAACCATCACTGACTGTGGAAACTTTACACTGGACCTCAAGCAACGTGGATTGTGTGCCTCTCCTCTCTTCCTCCAGACTCTGGGACCCTGATTTCCAAAGGAAATGCAAAATTTACTTTCATCAGAGAACATAACTTTGGACCACTCAGCAGCAGTCCAGTCCTTTTTGTCTTTAGCCCAGGCGAGACGCTTCTGACGCTGTCTGTTGTTCAAGAGTGGCTTGACACAAGGAATGCGACAGCTGAAACCCATGTCTTGCATACGTCTGTGCGTAGTGGTTCTTGAAGCACTGACTCCAGCTGCAGTCCACTCTTTGTGGATCTCCCCCACATTTTTGAATGGGTTTTGTTTCACAATCCTCTCCAGGGTGTGGTTATCCCTATTGCTTGTACACTTTTTTCTACCACACTTTTCCTTCCCTTCGCCTCTCTATTAATGTGCTTGCCTCCAGCCTCTTTTGCAATGACCTTTTGTGTCTTGCCCTCCTTGTGCAAGGTGTCAATGGTCATCTTTTGGACAACTGTCAAGTCAGCAGTCTTCCCCATGATTGTGTAGCCTACAGAACTAGACTGAGAGACCATTTAAAGGCCTTTGCAGGTGTTTTGAGTTAATTAGCTGATTAGAGTGTGGCACCAGGCGTCTTCAATATTGAACCTTTTCACAATATTCTAATTTTCTGAGATACTGAATTTGGGATTTTTTCTTAGTTGTCAGTTATAATCATCAAAATTAAAAGAAATAAACATTTGAAATATATCAGTCTGTGTGTAATGGATGAATATAATATACAAGTTTCACTTTTTGAATGGAATTAGTGAAATAAATCAACTTTTTGATGATATTCTAATTATATGACCAGCACCTGTACATGCTGCCCCTTGGTAATATTATCAGAAAACACGGAATTAGTTTTCACTGTTATGCTGATTTCACTGTTAAGCTGTCTTCTGTTTTCAGTTTAAATGGTGTCATTTAAGCGGCCCCTAAGTTAATAATTAATGATTTTTACAACAGAAGTGATTCAATCAAAAACTTACTTTAGCTCGATAACAACTTTTTTCCTAGAGCTGCTGTAAAGCCAAAACAGTCTGTCCAATAATTTTCCTATTATCACTGCGAAGCTGCTTTGAAACAATCAAATTAACAATTTAGTATAATAAAAGTACAATTGCAAGGTATTTATGTTAAGTACATAAATATGTAAATGCAATTGTAGTATACTTAGCATAAAATAAATGTATTTCAAATCCATTTTAGGATGTGATGGGAAAATGGAGAAGAGCGAGCTTGGCAAAAGGCGGATTCGAACCCGCGTCGATCACGTTAAAAGCCAGACCTGCAAGCCTTATTCACTACTGCTGCGCCACTGTCTTTTTTAAAACATGAGTGGCCCAACCAGACATTAGTGGGCGGAGCTAGTGTAAATAGCGTTTGCCAACAAGGGATGCTACATGCACTTAGTATAAATAGGCACTCCGTATAAAAAATATTGTATGACCAGTAATTTTCTTTTTTTTAAACTTGGATAAGACTAAGGTATTACTTATTGGACCAAAAAAGTGCACACAGAATATCTTAGAAAACAATTTGCATTTAGAAGGATGTACTGTTACTTCATCATCTACAGTTAAAGATGGGTGTTGTATTAGACAGCAGCTTGTCTTTCAAAAATCCTATTTAATATGTTGCAAAAACAGCCTTCTTCCACCTCAGAAACTTCGCTAAGCTACGGAACGTTATCAGTTTTTGATGCAGAAAAGCTAATTCATGCATTCTCTAGACTAGATTACTATAATGCATTACTAGCTGGTTGTCCTATATTCTCAATAAACAAGCTACAATTAGTCCAAAATGCAGCTGCTAGAGTTCTTACCAGGTCAAAAAATATGATCATCTAACATCAATTTTATCATCTCTACAATGGTTACCTTGTCCCATACCAATTACAAAGTATTGCTTAACCTAAATGGTTCAGCTCCTGTGTATTTAACCAATCTTCTATCACCCTACAATCCATCACGCTCTTTTAGATCACAAAACTTCTGGTAGTACCCAGGATATCTAAACCCACTAAAGGAGGGAGAGCATTTTCACATTTGGCTCCTAAACTCTGGAATAGCCATCCAGATAGTTTTCGGGCTCAGACACACTCTCCCAGTTTAAATCTAGATTAAAGACACATCTCTTTGTCTAAGCATTCACATAATGCATCTCATAACCTTATACTCCAGTTATATCAGATCAATTGCACATGACTATCTATTGCTTGAAATGTTAGGAACAACAGCTACGCTAATTATTTTCCATTTGCTTTTCTGTTTCTACCTTGGGATGCCCATCCTGAGGTAACTAGAGATTACACCAGCTCCAGCCAAATTTCCTATATATTGTAATAATTATGATCACAACTTGTAATAATTTCTTTAATGAGCTAATTATTTCTGCCTAATAAATACATGATGTTATCTAACTGCATGATTTGTAGTTTCTTAGAACTGTACTTCTTTCAAAACAATATGGATTGTGAAAAGCGCTATACAAATAAATGTGAATTGAATGAAATGAATATCAATTTGATTCCCAACCAAAATGTTGGATACAGTTGAGAACTTTTAGGTGGGACAAGCAAAAGTTCACCATTTTAATGGGGGAAATCAGACAATTGATGTAATTAAACTAGATACTTTTTCATGCTAAGTTAAAGGGCTAGTTCACCCAAAAATGAAAATGATGTCATTTATTACTCACCCTCATGCCGTTCCACACCTGTAAGACCTTTGTTAATCTTCGGAACACAAATTAAGATATTTTTGTTGAAATCCGATGACTCAGTGAGGCCTGCATAGCCAGCAATGACATTTCTTCTCTCAAGATCCATTAATGTACTAAAAACATATTTAAATCAGTTCATGTGAATACAATGGTTCAATATTAATATTATAAAGCGACAAGAATATTTTTGGTGCGCCAAAAAACCAAAATAACGACTTATATAGTGATGGCCGATTTCAAAACACTGCTTCATAAAGCTTCGGAGCGTTATGAATCTTTTGTGTCGAATCATGATTCGGATCGCGTGTCAAACCGCCAAACTGCTGAAATCACGTGACTTTGGTGCTCCGAACCGCTGATTCGACACAAAAGATTCATAACGCTCTGAAGCTCTGAAGCTCTGAAGCTTCATGAAGCAGTGTTTTGAAATCGGCCATCACTATATAAGTCATTATTTTGTTTTGTTTTTTGGCGCACCAAAAATATTCTCTTTGCTTTATAATATTAATATTGAACCACTGTACTCACATGAACTGATTTAAATATGTTTTTAGTACCTTTATAGATCTTGAGAGAGGAAATGTCATTGCTGGCTATGCAGGCCTCACTGAGCCATCGGATTTCAACAAAAATATCTTAATTTGCGTTCCGAAGATTAACGAACGTCTTACGGGTGTGGAACGGCATGAAGGTGAGTAATAAATGACATTATTTTCATTTTTGGGTGAACTAACCCTTTAATTGTGTGTTGGATAATTGTTTAAGTTCTTCTCACAACAAAACAACATGGAATTTATTCCTCTAATGCTTTAAAAAAGTAATAGCACACCAAAGTGTTCTGTATTCATGGAATGTGCCAGCAACAAAAACATAAGATGACAAAGAGCTATTGAGTTCATGGGGACCGCAAACATGTAGGGCAATAGAAAAATGCATGGGAAAACTCTTGGTTTGGTAAGGAGAGGAGGAGGCAGACACAGGAATGAAGCACCCATATATCTACACATTACCATCCCTGTGTTTATGGCCTGTGCATGGCACAAGCGGGAAAAGTGCTCCTGCTAAGTGATCCTTAATGATGTTATGGCCGTTTGTGAACTGTCAGAGCGACCATTTCCCATCCATTATTAATGCGATGGATTTCACCACTGCTCTCAGTGCTACACACCCAATATCTGAGCTTTCCTTCACATTTCATGATTCCATGTGGAAAACACTGAAAAAAAAAAAAAACACCACCATCAGTATTTTCTCTCAAAAGTGAGCAGGAGATGTTTGTGTTCAGGAGATGCTGTAAGTCTTTGTGTCTGTCTGATGTTCTTCAGTCTAAATTTAGCCTATTCCCATCTGATTATTAGTCAGCAGAATTCAGATCTGGACAGATACAGGCTTAATCCAAACTTTACACTACCCAAGCTTTGGTTTCGTAGAGAAAATAAAAGTTTTTGACTAGTTAGCAGGTTACTTTTTTAATATAAATTGCTACACAATTTAAAATGATTCAAATGATATTTAAATGACAATATGTTATTGTCATACTTTTACTGTAACTTCCAAAAAAGTGAAGACACACTGTGCAAAAATAAATCCACATCAGATCTTCAAGGTGTTGTTTAGTCGAACAGTGGTGGACAGTAACAAAGTAGGCCTATTTTTTCTTTGTTTTTCTTTGTTCCTGTACATTTTTCAAGTATCTTCAATTTACTCCACTCCATTTCATAAAAACATGTCCTTCCTTGAACTTAAGAAATCATCACCTGCTCAGAGACACGATAGCGGTGTCAGTTTTGTGAATGAACTGATTCTTTTCAGTTAACCTGTTAAATCGGTTCGCAAATCGCACTGAACGATTAATTAGTGAACTGGACCGATCTGATTGCATCTATTCTCGAATCAAACTCACTGATTCAAATGATCTGGTCAAAGTGATTCTCCAGTTTACAATTCACAAGTCTGACTCAAAATGAGCCAAGAACGGGAGATCCTTACTAATGCTGAATTTTAGGATTTATTGTAAATGTAAATATTTAGGTCATGACTGCCAGCTGTTTGTGAACTAAATCTGCTGTAAAAGGGTGAGCTGTTTAAAGGTGCCATAGAATGGCCATTTCACAAGATGTAATATAAGTCTAAGGTGTCCCCAGAATGTGTCTGTGAAGTTTCAGCTCAAAATACCCCATAGATTTTTTATTATACCATGTTTTAACTGCCTATTTTGGGGTGGGATTAAAATTGCGCATATTTGGTGCTGTACCTTTAAAAGCAAATGAACTTGTGCCCGCCCCCAAGCTCGCGACTCCATAATACATTGCATAAATAATACAGAAGCTCACACAGCAAATATAACTCACAAAATGGATCATTACAAACTGTTCATGAAGAAGCATATCAGATCACGTAGGTATGGCATGTATTTTGTGGATGTTTGCTAACATTCGATTCTGAATGAGTTTGATAGTGCTGCACGGCTAACGTGGCTAAAGCTACTCACTGTTGGAGAGACTCAATAAGAATGGAGATGTATTTATGAATTATACAGACTACACGCGTTTTTGGGTTAAAAATGAAAATAACGACATGGCTCTGGTCTCCGTGAATACAGTAAGAAACAATGGTAACTTTAACCACATTTAACAGTACATTAGCAACATGCTAACGAAACATTTAGAAAGACAATTTACAAATATCACTAAATATATCATGATATCATGGATCATGAACAGTTATTATAGATACATCTGCCATTTTTGCTATTGTCCTTGCTTGCTTCTTCACAATATCTGCAGAACTTGATGATGATTCGCTGTGCAGCTCCACAACGTTAATACTGCCTTGTCTAGAACATGGGCTGGTATATGCAAATTTTGGGGAGTAAATAATAATGATCCCAACTGTTACGTAACAGTCGGTGTTAGGTTGGGATTTGCCTTTTTTTCCGTGGTCTTTTGCACGCACGAGATTTACATATGAAGGAAGAAACAATGGTGTTTGAGGCTCATGGTATGTCATTTCCATGTACAGAACTCTTATTATTCAACTATGCCAAGGTAAATACAATTTTCCATTCTATGGCACCTTTAAGTATGAAATGCTTGAATGTGAATATGTCCATATTTGTGTAGCCTATCACCATCTGAACAGGGTAGGTTTTAGGAAAAAACTAAACATAACATTAAAACACAAATCAATGCTCATGCATCTTCCTGTAGCTGTTTAAAATGATATAAACCTATGTTTGCATAGCAAACTTCATAAAATCTTTACACATTTTGCCCTATTTGACGCTGTTTTTTATATTTTATATTTGTCAACACACATTTACATACATTTTGTTGTTTTTCTTCATTTCTTTGTACTATATGGTATATTTTGTTATTTTCACTAAAGGTAGCTATCAGTATATGACAAATTTTGGTAATAAAAATAATATGTCTGAATAATCTTCCTTATTGACTAGTGCTGGCTATTAGCCAAATGTGAAAATGCTCTCCCTCCTTTAGTGGACTTGGATATCCAAGGTATACCAAAAGTCCAGAGTTTTGTGAGCGTGATGGATTGTGGATCAGTTAAAATACACAGAAGCTGAACCATTTAGGCCAATGGTCTCAAACTCAGTGTCCTCCAGAGTTCAGCTCCAACCCTAATTAATCACACCTGATCCAGCTAATCAAGGTCTTCAAGATTACGAGAAACTTCCAGGCAGGTGTTTTGGAGCTGGTTGGAGCTAAACTCAAACTCATGGCTCATTTTCTCAATTCAGTTACCACTGGCAGATGTGGCAAAAATGTACTTTTAGACCCTCTTATGCCCTGGATAAAGGATCTTAAAAGAGAAAAAATTACTCAACCTAAGAAATATGAATATATACTTTGAATGAATGAATGAATGAATGAATATATCTAGTCAAACTGGAAATGACTGAACATGAAGCCTTTAATATGAAAACTAAATTGCATGATTCATATCAGCACAGAAATTAAAATCACAACAAGCACACTTTAAAAGAAGACTGCTCAATATTATCAATAACAAATCAACTTTTACATTATTAAATTAACAGTAAATAGTGAGACAGTAATTAATAGTATTTGACAATTATGTCCTTCAAACATGAAACCTGATGACTGATCACCTGATGAAGAAAAGAAAACAAAAGAAAAGGAAAATTTACCAACATCTACTTAACTTGTAGATGTTGGACGTGTTGTTTATATATTCATGTCTTTCCATCGGCAGCTCACACATGTGCTGTTCTGCTGTACGTACAGACTCAATCTGTTTCTCTGACCTTCATCACCATCTCACATCACAGATCCCACCCCCTCATTCATGCTAATGACATCACATCATCAACCTTCTCTCATGTGTGTTTGTGTGTGTCCAATCTACTAGACTCATTCATCTATTCTGAATCAAGCCATGATCATGCATCAACTATAAATAAAAAAAACGTATAATATTGCAAATATTAACTAGTTTTTTTTTTTTCAAAATATAAATAACATGTAAGTGGTCCTTGTGAAAAAGAAGTGCATTGAATGTGCACTTTTAATGTACTTCTACTTGTAAGAATTAAAAACAAATACTTGCAGTTAATATAGCATTATTTAAATAAAACACCACTTAATAGAGTACACTTTCATTTCTGCACTTTTAAAAAGTGAACTTTGTAATAATGTAAATTGAAAGTTTTACTTTAAAGTGCATTTTGTTTTAAAAATCTTTTGTTGTGCACTTTTTTTATGTGTTGACTAACATAAAGCACATGTAAAGTACTTGATTATAACTGTAGTGAGTCTGTGCGTCTCTAACGGCAGCAGTGTCTCTACTAATAGCGAAACTATAAGTTTATCTACCTAATGAACCGCACAGTTTTTACCTCGCTGGTGACAAATGTCATGTAGCTTTTAAGTTGCTGAACTATTTTACTGAGTAATTCGTCAGAGCAGGGAGAGATGGGTATGTGTCCACACTATACAGTACGTGTGTACGTTTGAAAGAGAGAGAGAGCGTGAGAGAGTATGTGCTTTCAGGACACAATAAAACTAAACATTTTGTGGCAAAAACCATGATAATAATTTGTCGTTTTCATCCTATATTTATTTGCTTGGTCAGTGTCATTGTGGGTATTGTTTCTTTTGCGGTTGTAGGCTGTAAGGACCAATTGAAATAACTGAAATCATTTGGCGAAGTGATATGGAACTGTAATGCGATCAAAACTTGCCTAGAACTACTTTAGCCGTGTGTTTCCCTGAAAATAATTGCACACCTTAGAGCGTTTGTCAACCAATCAGATTTGGGCATTCAACAGCCCCGTAGTCTAAAATAATATATTAAACTAAATTGCAACATAGCCTATATTTTAGTTTACCATAAATGCTTGTCAGTACATTTCAAAGACAATAGAAGTAATTAAGAAATTACATATAAAGATGTACTTAAGTCCTAAAAAACACTCTAAAGTTCAGCTAATTGAATTTAATACAAATTTGAACTATAATACATTTTTATTTAATTGCAATTAACATGCAATGAAGTGTCTGAAAACATTACATTCAGTATATTCTTTTAAAGTTTAGTAAAGTGTATTTCTTTTTGCTGTGAAACTTGGTGCTTAACACAAACTGCACAGTTCGTGCTACGTGAACTTCAGAACTTCAAATTGTAAAGATAGTTTTGTAGAGGTATGCTATTATTGTTCCAAGCGATCAGATAATAATCTACACCTACTTCATTTTTTGACTTCACACATTAAAACGGAACAGCAGAAATATACCGGCACGTGTCTATTATCTGTATTTAACTGCAGTAAAAAAAAACCTGATTTCCACTCTGTGTCCAAACTGGGGCACTTGAGAGTGGTTGAGAGTTTATTATGCAATGTCTGTTTAGCAAGGTGTCAGAAAGAGAATCACTACACAACATCGCACTCAATGCCTTCTCTTCCCAGAGTGTCCTGAAGTGCTCTGGAGTGGGAGGGGCTGAAGGACGCATGGACGTGCATGTTATGTAAGCCTTCAGATCAAGAGTCCTCCTTCACAGAAAAGCAGCTACTGTGGTGGTACCGTGGTACAGTAATGGTATCAGATGGTAATACTATAGTACTTAGATGTTGCAGTACATATTAATGTACCATCATATTTACTATTATGGTATTTGTCCAAAAATTGCATCATCTTGGTTTACAAAAGTAATATAAAATAAAATAAATCACATTGTTAATGCTGGAAGTGAGATGTAGTTAAAATCTTGTAAATAATCCTCATCTGCATCTTACATTCTTCTTCAGAGTGGATGAAGAGAGCAGAGAATGAGGAACGACATAGAATACATAGGAATGATCAAATGCAAGGAAGAGAGAGAGAGACTGTTGTACAGTATATTATGGTTTATACCCGTAGTTAGGCTATATATGCTTTTAATCAATAATAATTTCCATGCAAAAACTGAACACCCATAGAAGCTGCCACGAGTCCATATATGAGAGACGGTTCACGTGAGGTACGTTTCCATACAATAAGAAAGCAGATGGGATCGGATTGAGTCTTGAAATAGATCCTCTCAACAGCAGCAGGTAAATGCCACTGTTTCTCCTGCAGAGATGAGTCACAATCCAGCAAGACAACCCCACCCGAATCAAAGGAAAGATTTCTGGAAGTCAAAACAAAGCCACAGCTACAGAAGAGCACAAACAGGGTGAAACCACTTTTAGAGGAACTCCAGTCAAAAACACCAAACCACACACACACACACACACGTTGGGTTTCCATGTTTTATGGGGACTTTCAATAGACATAATGATTATATACTGTATAAAAAAAAACTGTATATTCTATCCCCTAACCCTAAACCTACCCATCACAGAAAACTTTCTGCATTTTTACATTTTCAAAAAATATCACTTAGTATGATTTATAAGCTGTTTTACTCATGGGGAACAAAAAATGTCTCCACAAGAACAAGGATTTTGGATATTGCCATCTTTGTGGGGACATTTTGTCCCAATAAAACGTAGGGTTTACTAGGACCACACACACACATACACACACACACACACAGATTTGTTTTGCTATCTTAGTGAGGACATTCCATAGACGTAATGGTTTTTATACTGTACAAACTGTTCATTCTCATGAAATGTCCTCATATTTCATGTTTACGTCATAATACCAGTGTAATACCCATGTCATTATATAAATTCATAATTCACAAAAATGCGCGCACACACACACACACAGTCACAAAGAGAGAGAGAGAGAGAGAGAGAGAGAACCAAACCCTTTCATTTTAAAGGGTTAGTTCACCCAAAAATGAAAATTCTGTCATTGATTACTCACCCTCATGCCGTTCCACACCCGTAAGACCCTAAGATTAAGATATTTTTGATGAAATCCGTGAGGAATATGACTCGTCCATAGACAGCAATATAATCAACACTTTCAATGTCCAGAATGGTACTAAAGACATCGTTAAAACAGTCAACATGACTGCAGTGGTTCAACCTTAATGTTATGAAGCGACGAGAATTCTTTTTGTACGCAAAAACAAAACAAAAATAACGACTTTATTCAACAATCTCTTCTTTTCCCTGTATGCACAGTGCAGAAATATGAATAATTAAGCATAACTCGTTATACTTAATTATAAATATTTGAATCAGTTAATCAAATTAACTTAATGTAGCTGAATTAATATTACAATCAATGAATCTGTTCGGCCAGCGAACACTCAGTATTGATCGTCTATCAACTTTTCAAAAAGGATATTTTCCGTGGCCACAGAAAATATCGCTTTTTTTAGCATGTAGCTGTGATCGTATTCGTTATCAGGGACATTGGTTTTATAAGCAGATCAGAATCAACTCGCAAGAGTGCGCACACAAGTTTTATTTAACTAAATCACAAACACATAACTAAACTAACAAACACACACATACATGCATACAGTTTACCAAGGGAAAGAGAGAGCTGAAGCAGAGTACAGGAAAGCAAGAAGTTACAGCATTGTTTGAAATTCAGCAGATCAACAGCCTTGAGCAAACCATCAGTTTAGTTTTAACAGGCCCTTCTTTAAAAGGGGTAAGGATACTCAATATATCAAATAATGAGACTAAGTTTGATACTTGCATGTCTCGCCCATTTGAATTAAAACTGCCCTGATGCAATTTGTGGAGGCTCCCGTTGAATCTTTGCTGATATTGTCTTGATGAAAGAGAACCAGTTTGATTCAGAGGATCTTTGGTGAATGTATGGCTGCATTTACACTGCGAGTCTTAATGCACGGATCTGATCTTTTGACCATATCCGATTTTTTTGGCCAGTGTGTTTACATTCACTTTAGATGCGACTGGTATCCGATATCTGTGTTTACATTAATTCCCTCCAGAAATGATTGTCATTGATAGTTTTACACACACACTACCAGTCAAAAGTTTGGACACGGTAAGATTTTTAATGTTTTAAAAGAAGTTTCGTCTGCTCACCAAGGCTGCATTTATTTAATTAAAAATACAGTAAAAACAGTAATATTGTGAAATATTATTACAATTTAAAATAACTGTTTTCTGTTTGAATATATTTTATAAAGTAATTTATTCCTGTGATCAAAGCTGAATTTTCAGCATCATTACTCCAGTCTTCAGTGTCACATGATCCTTCAGAAATCATTCTAATATGATGATTTGATGCTCAAGAAACATTTATTGTGGACAATTGTACAAAATATTTGTGTACAATATTTTTTTTTTCAGGATTCTTTCATGAACAGAAAGTTCAAAAGAACAGCGCTTATTTGAAATATAATCTTTTGTAACATTATAAATGTCTTTACTGTCACTTTTGATCGATTTAATGCATCCTTGCTGAATAAAAGTATTCAATTCTTTAATTTTTTTTCAAAAAAATAAAAATAAAAATTTCTTACTGACCCCAAACTTTTGAACGGTAGTGTATAATGTTACAAAAGCTTTATATTTCAGATAAATGCTGTTCTTTTGAACTTTCTATTCATCAAAGAATCCGGAAAAAGAAATATTGTACACAAATATTTTGTACAATTGTACACAATAAATGTTTCTTGAGCTTCAAATCATCATATTAGAATGATTTCTGAAGGATCATGTGACACTGAAGACTGGAGTAATGATGCTGAAAATTCAGCTTTGATCACAGGAATAAATTACTTTATAAAATATATTCAAACAGAAAACAGTTATTTTAAATTGTAATAATATTTCACAATATTACTGTTTTTACTGTATTTTTAAAAAAATAATTGCAGCCTTGGTGAGCAGACGAAACTTCTTTTAAAAACATTAAAAATCTTACCGTGTCCAAACTTTTGACTGGCAGTGTACGTTAGACGTTTTGAATGGCCGTGCTATTAAAATTATTTATATATTTCAAGTCGGGTGGTCATGATTACCTGCCAGAATGGATAAGTGGACAGCTGTCAGTGTCATGGATGTTTTGCAGCGCAAATTCTGACTGAACGAATATAGACTGGAAAATAAAGGTAATTTGAGTTTGTTATTTTATCTACAGTCATTAGATCTATAATTCTGAAGTGAAATAAAGTAGCAGGTAAGATTACATTTATTTGAATGAATGATAATAAGAGAGCGAACGAAGGAGAGAGGGCACACGAGAGAGAGAGTAGCCTATCCAGTGAAGCTTTTGGTTTATTCAAATAAAAAAACACACGGCGGTCTCTTTTAAATTAACCAGGCAGAGGTTGAAATTCAGCTGCTGAATGTCTATGTGTGCCCGCGCGCAATTTCTTTCAAGGAAAAACTAGATAGACGTATAAAGTTCGCCCTCGCCTTGTGGTGGCTTGGAATTCCAATGGGAATCGGATATGCTTGTTTAGGCGTAGGTCGCATGTCCAGAGATCGGATATGTATCTGATTTAAAACCACATTTGGAAGTGGCTCAGATCGGATGCGAAAAAATCGCATCTCGTGTGGATTTTTGTGTTTACACGTGCGCAACAAATTCCGATCTGAGTCAGATGTGAGCAAAAGATCAGATTTTTTGTGCCAGTGTAAGCACAGCCGAAGGTCTAGTCCGGAGCCTGGCACAAGCTTGGGGTTCCTTAGAAGCTTCTAGTACAGCATCATCTCCTCATTAGCGTTTTCAGTAAAGGAAAAGAGAGACTGTGATCAGTGATTTTAAAGGGTGAAGATGTCACACCCTCTTGAGGTGTCTGAGCCAATAAGAGGAGAACCTTCTCGATTCTTATAATACTAATGTGTCACAGAGTTAGCAACATGTAACATTAATTAACAAATAGGAAACGGAATTTGGAGTCCGTAGATACTGAACATGCTACCCATGTGATTTTAGGTAACCATAAATTTGCAACTCTGAAACATTAATACCAAAATAGTTCAAAAGAGAGAATTATTACATAGAATAAACCCTTTAAAAGGAAAATCATGAGAGGGGAAAATTGGATACAAGTTTATACATTTCTCATGTGGTTATATTTAGAATATATAGGATTAAGAGGGTTTATTTGTCCTTCTCAGAAAGAATGATGTCAGAGTCATTATCTTCTCTGCACATTCCTGACAGCAATAAAATAGGAACAGGACACCTATTCTGTCTCTGTGTTGCAGCTGTGGGGGATGGAATTAACAGCACTTGTGAGGGAGAGTTTCTGGATTATTCATCAAATAAAATGAATAATTGTGTTTCTGGTCCAGATGCTTCCGTGTTTACGTCTCAGTATTGGCCAAAGCTGATCACGTGATCAGCACGACACATGTGTGTAATGCTGATGGAGGAGGCGGCCAATAATGAGTCGGCGTTCTGACGTAGAACCTGGAAGTGCTGGATGCAAACAACGGATGAGAATGACACAGAAGAGAAGATATTGTTGAATAAAGTCGTTATTCTCATTGCTTCATAACATTAAGGTTGAACCACTGCAGTTACGTGGACTGTTTTAACAATGTCTTTAGTACCTTTCTGGACATTGAGGCCCCGTCCACACGGAGACGCGTTTTTGTGAATACGCACAAATTTTGTATTGGATAGGCGTTTCGTCCACACGGATCCGGCGTTTTCAAAAGGTGAAACCTCTATTTTTTAAAACCGAGTCCCAGAGTGGATAAATCTGAAAACGCCGTCTTTGCGTTTTCATGTGGACAGCCTATCCGTATATTTTGTGAAACGATGATGTCATCACCCCACGTGTCAACCCTAGTCAGACGCCGCTAACAGCACAAAACAGCAACAACAACAACAACAATAGCAGACTCTAGATGCTTGTGTTCGTGCTGCAGAAGCTACTGAGCCAAAATAAAGTGTTATTTTTAAGCTTTACTATAGTTTGTATACAGCGTGCAAGGTTTATGCGCATGCTCCAAGTCTTATTCGCTGTTTTAAGTGTATCTCTGTGGCAGAATTACAGCGCCACATACTGGTCTGGCATGTATACTACATCGTTTTGAGTCGTTTCGTGTGGACGAAGATATTTCTTGAGACAAGGAAAAAAAAAGATCAGATAGGGTAAGCTCCCGCTTCGTGTGGATGTAGCCTGAAAGTGGTGGTTATATTGCTATCTATGGACGAGTCATATACCTTTCGGATTTCATCAAAAATATCTTAATTTGTCTTCTGAAGATGAACGAAGGTCTTACGGGTTTGGCACAACATGAGGGTGAGTAATTAATGACAGAATTTTTTTTATTTTTGGGTGAACTAACCCTTTAAGGTCCTAAAAACAATGCTTACACATGTCTATAACTCTAAGAATAGTAATACAGTTAATTAAGGTTCCGCCAAAGGGCTGAGGCGTTTTTTCCCACAATGTTCATACAAAATTGCCATGATAAAGCAGCAGTGTCATTTCTGCACCAAACAGATTTATAAAACAAAAAACTTAATTAATAAATACAAAAGAATGTCATTAATAAATAAATTTTATACTATAATTAATATGTTTAGTAAATATTAAATTATATAATAGTACATGTTTTACCAGTGTCCAATAGGGGTGGGAGAAAAAAAATCTATCCATCGATGCATCGTGATTCTCTCTCCAAAGATTCTGGATCAATTCTGAGAATTTCATCATTTATGTTGTTTGGAATGCAGTGGACTTGTATATTTAAAATATGAAACTCACTTACAGAAGGCTGCTTTCAATTTTGCTGACGCTGTGTTTGTGAAGAGTGCTCGCGCACTCTTCTGTAAGTGGTTTAATGTACTTACGTCTCAAAATGGTTTTATAACGCAAAATTAATGTAGCCTAAACACAGCCAGTTTTGTATTAAGGGATTAAATGGACAGGACAAACCGCATTACATATTATATTTCAAAAGAGATCCGTGCATGAATGCAACATCAGATCTCCCGCTGTCTATGAAGTAACAATCAAACGACAGTAAACATGAGAAAGAAAACGTTCAGATAATCTTAAATACAGAAAGCACTCTTTGTTTATTGCTTGTAATGTGTTTCGTTGCTCCTCTTTATTATTTGCTACTTGCTTATATGTTTTGAAGCTATATTACTTTAAAATTCTTAACATACAGTTGTTTTAATTACATTTTTTCAATTGTATTTATTTTAAAAAGTAGGCCTACTTATTAATTACTTATGTAAATGTAAGGATTTTAAGGTTTTTAAGTTGGTAAACTAATTAATTAATACGAAAAAAAAAGTAGCTCAAGAATCCTGTATCACGGTTTCCACAAAAATATGAAGCAGCACAATGGTTTTCAACATTGATAATAATAGTAAGAAATATTTCTTGAGCATCATCATATTTGAATAATTTCTGAAGGATCATGTGACACTGAAGACTGGAGTAATGATGCTGAAAATTCAGCTTTGATCACAGGAATAAATGAACAAAACATATTAAAACAGATATTTTAAAAAGTAATATTTCACAATATTTCTGTTGTACTGTATTTTTGATCAAATAAATTCAGTCTTGGTGAGCAGAAGACACTTCTTTCAAAAACATTCAAAAATCCTATAATGACCCTAAACTTTTGAGCATTAATGTGAATGTAAACTGCCGTTTGCAAACCACTTTAATTCCATAATCCATTGTGTTTCATACTTAATAATGCCTTTTATAAGTGACTATAGTATTCACAACATAGCATAGTCTTTTCTGCCTTATTGCTTAAAAGCATAGTTCACCCAAAAATGAAAATTTTGTCATTTATTCCCCCTCAAGTTGTTCCAAACCTGTATAGGTTTCTTTTTTCTGCTGAACACAAAAGAAAATATTTTGAAGAATATGGGTAACCAAACAGTTGATGGACTCCATTAACTTCCATGGTATGGAAAAAAATAACAACAACAGAATTTTCATTTTTAGGTGAACTATCCCTTGAAGTATATCATCCATTTATCAAATACAGCATCAAATTCACCACTGTCTTTATCCATGTAAGGATTCCATGATGTACGTCACAGATGCTTTTTTCAGGTACGCCATCACAGCACGAGTTTTATAACCAAAGAGAGAAGATCTAACATTCACCAGCATTCTCCACTCCAAATGAACTCCATTAATATTTTACTATTTTAATATTTTAGGAACTGTGATATTTTGGGAGAAAATTGAAACTGCCACGACCTCCTGGTCATGAAAATTAACAACCCGCTCAATATGCCATCTCTTCTTTCCACACACACACACATTTACAAACTCTCTATTTCTTTTTCTCACAGGTTAGCACATTAAGAGCTGCATAGACAATTGTCCCCGTTAATGCCATTTAAACCTTGTCTGTAAACTTCCGAACAGAAGAATTTGGAGTAGGTATCTAAGGGTGTCACATTTGATGGGCTGACTATAAAGACAAATGAGCTTGTATGGTGTGAGCAGAACAAACTGAAGAATTTGGGTCACTCATTACAGAGGAAATTAATTGATGTAACGATGCTGACATAGATTTTGAAGTGTGCCATGGAGAAATTCAGTGCGCTTGTCATAACCTAATTTTTCCTTTTGGTGTTTTCAAAAGATTCTCTTAAATAATACATGAAGACGCTGCAGGAGAGTAATGGAACTGCCTCCATCTAGTGGCCACGTCTTGAATTACAGCACAAATGAGACATACTGTAGCTATAATCAATTACACAGGAGGCATTATACAAGTTGTTTAGACATATGTATCAAAACTGAATAAATCAAAAGCTAAATTTAACATGTACGGTCACTCAGATACAAGTGTCCTTGTTACACGTTACATGTTCTTACAGTAGTAATAACAGTAAATTACATGCAACTAACCCTAAACCAAACCATAATTCTAACCCTATAGTAAGTACATGTAGTTAATTAATATTACTCAGTACTTAAATGTATAATTACACTATAACAAGGACATCTTAACAAAGTGCAACCAGAGATTTTTACAAAGACTCTTTTTCTAAATGTTTTAATGTAACCTGGCAACAACCTTTCATAACCTTTTATTAAAGATGAAATACACCACAAATATAGCATATTAAAATAATGCCAACTGATTGTTCCATAAAATGTCTGACAAGTCAAAATCCATGGACATGACTAGAAGGTAAAGTGTAGGGGGGAAAAACTGCATCAAAATAATGTATTGATCCATCAAGTGTCAGTATCTGAACAGAATTATTGTAATCTCCATGCTCTTATTTTTAAATTTATTTTAAGGCAAAAACAAACACTTTGTAAAGTTCATTGGTTTAAAACCAACGGTATATATATAAATGTATACTGTATATATATATATATATATATATATATATATATATATATATTAGGGTGTGACAAGATCTCGTGCCACAAGATCTCGCGAGATTAAAATGTGACAAGATTGTTCGTAGCGGTAAAAAGCAGTCTTGTGATATTGCCATGACGGGAATGTGAGGGTGAAATTAGGACAGAATATGCCACCGCTACATTTACATTACGCCTCCACTGTCGTTGTGCTTTTTATAGAAATTAAAACCATTTAATTCAGTCGGATAACAGTCACTTCAATTTCATCCAGCTCATCCAACACGAGCTGCAGTCGTACGTAGTGCAGCAGGAATCAGAGTTCACTGATCACGTGACGAGAGTAAGTGACGAGATGACTGACAAGACCATGGTGGAGGATTCGTACTCATAAAGTAATAATTCATACTCATGAAGTCGAACTGAAATGACATTCATTACAAGATAATTAGTTCAAACATGCACCTGCAGACTATTTTTCTAGTCATGTATTTCGTCATAGAGGATTTCTTAAAGCTGCAGTCCGCGATTTTTGGCCCTCTAGCGGTTAATAAACAGAATAATAAACGGTTTTCTCTGTGTATGTCTATGACGAGTCACGCAGTTACTGTGATACTCTGCAGCGGGTCCTACCAGACCGGTCTGAAATAGTCTGAATATAAACACTTATTATAAGTGTACCATAATGATTCAGGGTAAGACAAAAACACGGTTTGGAAAATGGATTCATGTTGTACATTCTCATTATATAATTTTTGTAAATTTTGAACACAAAAAAAGTTACGGACAGCATCTTAAAAATACTGTAAAAATCTTGTCTCGTTCTCGTGAACTCAATTTCGGTTGGCGTCTCGTCTTGTGAGCTAATTGTCTCATGACACCCCTTATATATATATTAGGGATGCACCGATACCAAGCTCATGTACTCGTACTCGTAAAAATACCCCCGATACCAAAGACCGATACCTCGCGTGACGTAACTGACAGAATTTACCGTGCACAGAGACACCGACCGCAGCAGCAGAAACAATGTCAGCCTCAGAGGTGTGGAAATACTTCAAAATTAATGATGACAACACACACATTGCGAACTGCATGCTTTCAATCAGAATTCGTTATCGATTAGTGAAGGCGGGATAGGCGGAATCGCGCTGAATGACACAGACCAGAAGCTCTCTCTCTCAAATTCAAATTCAAAATTGCTTTATTGGCATGACTGTAAATAATACAATATTGCCAAAGCATATATCTCTCTCTCTCTCTCTCTCTCTCGCGTGCGCTCTCTCTCTTTCAACATAGTTGTCAAAATGTCCATCATGTGGAGTATCTCACGTAAATACAGTCGGTTATGGCTTAATTCGACGTAAACATCTGGGTGAAAACAGGATATTTGTCAGTATCCATGGATTCGGTCTTAAAGGGACCGTAGCCTATATTTGTCATTAATGTTGATAAAACAACAAAAGATGTTAAATAAATGTATACATGGTAAATAAACCTACTTTATCAGAAAAACAAGTTTATTTAATATATTGGTAATTATGCCCTTTGAAGGTTATTGGACGCTGTGAAATTTTTGTTCTTTAAGTTTGTGACAAGCACATAAAAATTATTACTTTTTTCATTACAGTAATAATAAAGAAGCTGTCCTATATTCATTAGTCTTTCTGTGTTGTGCTTGGAAAACTGCAACATCACCAAAAAAAAGAGAGAGAGAGAGAGAAATTAATAAATGTATAGGCATTGGTATCGGCGAGTACCAGAAAAAAAGTATTGGTACTCGTACTCGGTCCTTAAAAAACGGTATCGGTGCATCCCTAATATATATATATATATATATAGATAGATAGATAGATAGATAGATAAGAAGATTCACATGTTGTCAAAATAAGACACCTGCTGATTTCAGTCTCTAGTTAAGTCACTTCCCCTGGTCACACTACACAACCTCTAAAGCTGTGACCACTCAAACAACCTCACAGGAATACATAATGACAGAAACAACATGCTGGCATCTGAATGAATATGGATGCACTGATTGATGAAGCAGAGTCTTACCTGTCGTTTGATGAAGCTGGAGGTGGTGTCAGACGAGGTGCTGCCATCTGAGCGTTTAAAACGACCCTTGCGCTTCGGCAACTTTCGTGGTAGCTATATGGAGATGATCACATTATAACAAACAGTCACACAGTTACAGTAACATCAGACACAACATGTCTTGTCAGCTCTTCATAAAACAGGTGCTGCAGCTGGAAAACGGGGCTAGGACACCAGATGTACTGTAAGAGTTTCTGCAGCTGCAGTAGATGAATGTTCACATCATAGCAAATGGGTCTGGAAAGCACTAGTTAAAGCTGCAGTCCGTAACTTTTATTGGTTAAAAATGATCCAAAATCAATTTTTGAGCAAGTACATATCCAGCCAGTGTTCAAAACTATCTCCTTATCTTAGCTCGATTCATAACGGTAAGCTTGTAATAATGTTTATAACAAGAGCGACCTGGTGGATTTCCACGGGAAATTCGAGCACGCAGCAGTTCGTCTTTGCGTCATTACATCACGTCTGTAAACAGAAAGAAGGAGTCCAGGCTAGTTGGCTTTATCATGTGAGGAGGATGCTGCTTGTAGCGGATCATTTATAGCCTGTTCTCACAGCAGCAGAAATAATTAAACGTATCATTTTGATGGCAGATTGTAATCCAGAAAGATCCAAATGACAATCATCAGTGACAACTGGAGACTCACCCGTAGTCAAAAGCAAAAGACTTCGGACTGTGGAGTGGATATAGAAATTGAAATCTATAGGTAACGCTAATACACACTAAATACACACAGTCACGCAATGCTGATGTTGTTAACATTAACAATTTGAGAACAAAGTATAACAATAATAATAATTTGCACGGTTTGGCGTGATCCGAGCTAAGCAATCGTTAGATTGAATCACCATTGGCAGCACGATTTATTGTAGGCCTAATGCTTTTTTCCTCAGTTGGTCAGAACAAAAGTGACAGAAATGTTACTTTTTCAGATGATATTTTCCGGTGAAAATTATTATATTGGTCATACTTCCAAGTAGGGTTGCAAAATTCCGGGAATTTTCAAAGCTGGAAACTTTCCATGGGAATTAATGGGAATATATGGGAATTAACGGGAATTAATGGGAATAAACAGGGAATTTGCAAAATTGCAGGTTAGCAATAAACATTAAAATATAATTTATTTCTGTGATGCAAAGCTGGATTTTCAGCATAATTTCTCCAGTCTTCAGTGTCAGTCATTCTAATATTCTAATTTGATACTCAATTATCAATGTTGGAAACAGTTGTGCTTTAATATTTTTTATAACCTATGATACTTTTTTTCAGGATTCTTTGATGAATACAAATTTAAAGAACAGCATTTATTTAAAATATAAATATTTTGTAACAATATAGACTACCGTTCAAAATTGTGGGGTCAGTTTTTTCTTTCTTTTTTTGAAAGAAATTAATACTTTTATTCAGCCACTATGTGTGAAATTGATAAAAAGTGATATTAAAGTGATATTGTTAGAAAAGATTAGAGAAGATTTCCATTTTGAATAAATGCTGTTCTTTTTAACTTTTTTTTCATCAATGAATCCTGAAAAAAGTATTACAGGTTCCAAAAAAATATTAAGCACCAAAACTGTTTCCAACACTGATAATAACTGAGTATCAAATCAGCATATTAGAATGATTTCTAAAGGATCATTTGACACTGAAATAAATAACACATAACAATTGCTGCAATAAAAATATATTTATTTTACATATGTACTAAATTAAAATTAATTGAATGCGAAAAAGAAATAACTATTATGACCAAACAAAATGTTTATATTTATGTTTGTATATGATACAGTTTATATAAATATTATACATTTATATAAATTTCCCAAAATTTCCAATTAATTCCCATAAAATCTCATAAATTCCCATACATTTCTGTAAATTCCCGTAAATTCCTGTTAAGTTTCCAAATTGGAATATTTCCAAAATTCCCCAGGTTAAGTTCCCGTGGAAAGTTTCCGGAAATTTACCGGAAAATTTCCGACCCTTTGCAACCCTACTTCCAAGACATAGAATCTGTGATTCTGAAGTACAGTATCCACACCGGTGTAGTGATTGACAGCAAACATTAGTTTCATCCGCTGAGGAGTCGTGCCGATGCACAACGCACAAAACAATAACAATTCCGCATATAAAATGCCGGACTGCAGCTTTAAGTCTTATAATATGACATAAATATTAAGTTTGTATCTGTTTTAGTCATCAGCTCCCAAATACCTTTGATGTAAGTAGGTAAGACTGATTTCCCCTTAACTAGACTAGTTTTTAAGATGCAGTCTTAACATAGTGGCTATATTTAAGTAACCGGCCCCCAGGAATACTAGTCTACTCTACAGGTACATTATCTTTCTTGTTCAGAACCAAATCCTTTTATTTATGGTATTAGCAGTGTTTGGGGGTAACTCATTACAAGTAACACAAGTTACAAAATCAGATTACTTTTTTCAAGTAACTAGTAAAGTAACACATTACTTTTAAATTTTCAACAAAATATCTGAGTTACTTTTTCAAATAAGTAAAGCAAGTTACTTTATTTTCCCATTTATTGACTGATAGCTCTCCTGTCTCCATGTTGAGAGAAATTGGGAGTAAGTACAGAGACGTGTGCACTGTGTGAACATATGATGGTTATTCTAGACTAGTTCTAGACTAAATGTGAGCAGACAATTTCTTCTCCTGCGTCCTATTCTTCTGTATTCCAGAAGGGCAGCACAGCTGAAAGGTTTGTTTGAACTGCGCCCTCCACTGTACAGGCATGAATTCGCAATTTTTCCTTGAGCCTGAGGCTTATTCATTTCACTTTTGGTGTGAAAGGGCCTTCTTTATATTTGCCAAAAATAGAACTTTTTTTGTTGTTATAAAAATAAACAAGCAAACAGACCAGCCCAAATGAGAAAAAGTGACGCAAAAGTAATGTAACGCATTACTTTCCATAAAAAGTAACACAATTAGTTACTTTTTTAGGGAGTAATGCAATATTGTAATGGATTACTTTTTTAAAACTTACCCCAAAACTGGGTATTAGACAATATTTCTGTTGGAAAATCCAACTCGATCACATGGGAAAACGTAACTACGAGGTGGCGATTTTATATGAATTCATACACTGTGAATTGTATGAAAACACATACAAGTAAGCATGAAGGTCCACCCCTAAACATAACCGTTACTATGAGCGTAAGCAGATTGTACAAAAATGTACAAAGGAGGTTGTACGAATTCGGACAAATTAGTCGCCAAAACGTTGCGAAATTGCCATGAAATTGTGTTGGAAAATCCAGGTTAAGATGGTTGTGTTCTGGAACATGGTCTATGATGGTCATTAATTGATACAAGCTGATCAAACAGACACCATTTCCCAAAAATCCTCTTGACACCGGTATGACCAGCTGGTATTGTTTCTGGTCCAAGATGGTCTTCCAGCTAATGACCAGCTTCTAATGACCATTTTGGACCAACTAATAACCTGCAAAAAAGACCTGCAAAAAAAACGCTATCAGGTTCAAAAACACAGCTACTAGCTTAATATGGTATTTGAAACAGGGGTAGGACAGGTGACCATGGGACTTAGGTTGGCTACAGGTGAGACCCATGCCATGACTAGTGAGGGTTCACCATCTTAATGCCGTTTATCCGTACTAATAAGTAAAAACTGACAGAGAAAAGTGTTTGAACTGTTAAATGAACAGTATACCTACAGATGCCTGGCCTAAAGGACGAGGCCTTGGTTGCGGTTGGAAATCTCAGGGCGGAGGAAAAACAGGAATTGGGAGTTTTCGCGGATGGTGGAGGAGCATCAAACATCTTATCAACATCTCGTCCCCGCTCATTAAAAACAACTGCGCGTGTCTTATTAAAGGCGCGATAAAGGCGATATTACACGGGCAGATTGTGTAGCTGTAGCGCTCTGCGGATATATGAAGCGCTTCAATGCACGACTGTAACAACAAGTAGCCAAAATTAACCATTTAAGAGAGCATATACAAATCCCCCCAAAAGTCTTACCTGGAAATAGTGCGACTGAGAAGCGCTTTCTACACCAGACAGAGGGTCTGCGGAAGATTTGGACATCTTTACTTGCACCATCTATTTGAGAGCGCAGGGAGGCGGGTGCATGCATGCATTGGTGCTTACTGGAAGAAACGGCGATACGAAATACATATGCCTGCCGAGGAAGAAGAGAGTATCACGATTGAACAGTGACTCTATTTGAGCGGTATATGCAGAGATCATAAGATATATTCCCTCGCGCAGGTTATCATAAACCAAGACAGTAATACAGGTGTACAATTGCAATGTGTCTGTTTCTTGTGCATGCGCCTTTTGTAATGATGTGTCTCGCGCTACCGTGTGTGTGCTGCGTTCTCTCTCTCCCTCCCTCTTCCCACTCTTTCCCCAGAGCATGCTATATTTGCCTCTCTTGTACAGTACATGCATGGAGATTAGTCTTCCAGCAATACAAATTTCCCACCCAAAACTCATTAGATAAAAAAAGATCGTAACAGTTACACTGGAATACTGTTTAATATTCTGAACTTTGTGAATATCTGAGATTTCTCAAATAATCTGCAGTGCAACAACTCTGTGTGATGTCAGGTAATTTAAAGATGCTGAGAGCTATTTTCTAAAGTAACACGAATGAAATGTCACTCTAAAACAGGTATACTGGAGAAATTACACTTTTTACTTTAACACCCCTAGGCTCTGCAAATAGCAAGAAAGTAGGCTATTTGAAAGCGGCCCGAGAAATTTAACCCATCAGAAAACATTAAAGGCACAATATGTAAGATTTTAGGAGTAAAATATCCAAAAACCACTAGAACAATGTTATATATTTTGTTGACTTGTGTACTTACATTATCCCAAATGTTTCCAAGAATTTTTAAATCCAGAGAAATAAGCAATTTTAACCAGAACATGGACCGTATCCATGCGTCGGCCGACTAAGTTTTCTCAGTGTGTTCCACACCGTTGGCTGAAGTTGGTCCTCGTCGGCTTTTTTTCGGCCGATTTTACATGTTGAATCGGCGTCGGAGCTCGGCTATCGGGCCATCTGATCATTCTGATTGGCTGTTCAGCTACTGCCACCTGCTGGCACGGAAAGGCATTTCATCTTACGCAGGCGCAGAACGGACATGCTACTTGGCTGTTGGGTGTCAAGCGTCGGTTTGGTGTGTCAGGCCAACTTTGGACCCAGACGCTGCCGACGTGAGCCAACCCCGCAGTCTGCTTTCGTCGCCACTAGTTCGTCGACGCCAGCTTGGTGTGTTCCTGCCTTATCAATGACATCATACCCGCATTACCCACGATTTCTGGTTTTATTTAGTAGAAACTTTGGAAACACCAAAGACATATTATGTTTTATTATACAGGTGAGCAACTGTTTGGATACGTCCATCAACAGAAAACTAATCATGTTATATAGCTCAACACAGGAAGTCTTTTTGTTTAAATCTCGTTTTCTTGATTTACCACGAGTACCATGTTTTACCATGACTAATATCGATCTAGCTTACTGCAACAAGTGCAACAAGTTTCTCATAGTAGCCGCAGAGCAAACGCACAGAGTAGCATTATAACAACTTTCAACACACAAATGTATCTAATATGATAAAACAGCTCTGCGTTACCCTACATACACATAACCGGAAGAAGCAAAAGCTCTCATCTGCGGCATAATAAAAGCTCCACTGCTCTCGAGCCGTGTCGCGTTTGTCTCTCATTAGCAATCGCGCCAGCGGCCTTGTTCCGCTATAATGGCTTTCAGCCACACCCTGCTTCATACTACAGTAATGTTACTCTTTAATACATTAGCTCATCCATGTTTTCTGCCTGAGTCCTATCCCGATTCTTTTCCACCGACTGTAGACATGAATACAAAACCTCTCGTGACTCTGCAAAATCAAGGCATCATCAAGCTACACCTTTTTTCTTTCGAATAAGCAACCTCTAGTGGCGAAAACTACACACTGTGCCTTTAAGGCAGCTATCCTTTTTGCAACAATCATTAGTTGCAAATGCAAATTCGTTTGGTGCCACTAGTGGTAGAAAATGCACACTGCACCTCAATTAACTATGAATAAGTAATATAATATAAATGAGTATCATCTTTATAAATAAATAGTTCATTCGAAACTGAAATTCAATCCCACTGGGAGTATTAACAGGAGTAAATGGTTACTTAGTCCCATTTAAATTAGTGATTTTGTTAATGCTAATTTTCTGGTGAAACCTGACAGACCCTCTCTATTACACAAATACAAACCTCATGTTATTCCCTGAATCTTCTTGCAGAAATACCTCTTGCAGCGTTGAGAACAAGATTTGAAGAGGGAAAAATTTTATATCATCAATATTGTAACAATATAACCAATAGTTGACATTAAAGATTACTTCTCTGTGAAGAAGTAAACTACAATGCCCTCTGCTGGCACTTTGGAGCATATATACCTTATAACTTAGATAAGGGTAAGTGTAAAGTGGTTTTTCTAATTGTTTACATAGCTATCACAACTGTATTAACTATAAAATCAATTTTTTTTTAAAAGTAACAAACATATACAAAAAAAAAACAAAAAAAACAATAAGAATAAGCACAAGAAGGGGTAAAGAAAGAGGTGTAAGAGTGGAAGGTGGTGGAGAGAGTTGACTAACTGCAATGGAAGAGGCTAGTGGAGATGTTGAGCAGAAGAACTATGGATTTACATTCACAACATTCCCCACAATAATGCATGATAAGAATATATTCTGTGATGTAGATTAAATTTTCTGGCCAGATGTAAATTAGAGGTATGATCAATGAAGTTCAGTGATTGCAGTACTGTACAACAGTAAACATTTGCTGCGTGTTTGTGTATCTAATTTTTTGGTACATGGGTAAAAACATACATATAACAAAACTCCAAAAATGTGTGTGTCTAAAGCTGAATATGTTATAAAATCAATAGAGAACATGTAGTTTTGATGATAGAATTTACTTTTAATAAATGCATTACCAGTGTATTAAAGATTCCTTGAAGATGGACTTTTATTTTTAAACCATAGTCATAGTAATATTCTGGTAGCAAGCAGTGTAGTTAGTTGAGCTGCAGCTATCTGCTCTGTCATTGGCTGTGTCCGAAAACTTAAAAACACAGCCTTCAGAGGATGCATTCCAAGGTAGGAAGGCATCAAGGCATGTCTGAATCCAGTGTTAGCTTCACTTCCTGTCTCCTGAGATAACTTAATCTGATCAATTTTTTAAGGCAGCATAAATGTATCCTTCGCTACCTTTGATATCCCACAATCCATTTCCATTCTGTGACATTTGAGCTAGAAAACAAAGATGGCATCTGAAAGTTGCGGTTGGTGGTCAGTTTGTGTCTAAATGTACATTTTTGACCAACGTTTTCCACTTCTGATGTCATTTCTAGTGCGAAATTACTATTGTAGTAATTAAATATTTGCTTAGTTATCACCAAAGCTTGCTCTATTTTGCTGTAGATCATTAAATTGTTACACTGCCTCAGAAGTCTGTCTAAAATCAGTTTTGTGAGATGCCTTTATGCGCAAATGCTGCCTGCAAAGTCATTGCCTATCAGCTGTACACGTTTTCAGACGCAGCCATTGTGATCTGTTCGAGCCGCCAGCTAAAAGGATATTCCAGTTTGTTCGTGGTGATTGCTGCAGATGTAACATCAATGTCTTAGTGATTGACCTTGAAGTAAGCCATTTGCTTTATATGTGGATTTACAGTGTTTCGAACTGTACTGTATTTAATCTCTGTGAAAGATCTCTGTGAAAGATCCTAGCCAATGATCGTTCTGTTATTCAGATCGGTAATATTTTTTAACGTTTGATTATTCATTCTTTATTAAGATGCAGATCAATGTTACGGGTTTTTAATTATGTTATGTTAATCTGTATTCTGTTATAATACCGAACAAACAGTTAGCGTTATGTTCCTTTAAAGAAGCCCTGCAACCTTTGCCAAGGCACCCATCTCCGTCCTATTTTCATGTTTGGGTGAACCAACCCTTTAACCTGTTTCATCCCTCCCGGTAGAACAGCTACAATGGAAGTGCAATGGAATCTTCCTATTCAAATGCTTACTGAAGTCCAGCCTTTACTTCTCATCGGTTCCGATCAGCCCCATCTCATCACTCCTACAGAGCCTGTTCGATGTGGTGGCCCGGCTGCGCTAGCTGCAGTTCATACACACCTAGGATGGATGCTCCAGGGCCCCATTCATACCATGGGGTGGTCTCCTGCCGCACGGCAATGTCTACTAACCTTCAAAGCTCCAACTCAGGATAAACTCCTCCAGAAGGGGCAATGACTGTGGCAGTTGCATACTGTTTGCAGTGGGAGGGCTCGGTCCAAGCAGGATCAGGCGGCTCTTCAGCTGCTTATAAAAATGAAGACTTTCACCTTGGGCATGGAGGGAATCATTCGGTTGGCTACACCCCTACTGTGGCGAAAGGACATGCCTTTGTTAAATGCACCTAAGGAGTCAGTCCTACCTACCCTTCACAGCATGGAGAGGAGTCTGCTGAAGGACCCTGTAAAAGCTGAGGTCTATAAAGAGGAGATGAGGAAACTCATCGTTCTGCAGTTCTGCATCGTCTTTAACTGCTCCCATCAGTACCAAGGACAAAGCTTAAATCAGTTATTGTTGCCAGGGGCAACCCTCAGGACTTCGCTGTTGGGCGTACTTATCAGTTTCCGAGAACATCCTGTGACTGTGAATGGGGATATCAAGCCGATGTTCCACCAGGTCCATCTTCTACCTGAGGACCGTCCTCTAATCCGTTTCCTTTGGTGGAATCTGAAGATGGATGAGGCCCCATAGATTCTCAAGTAGCAGGTATTACCCTTTGGCACGACCTCCAGTCCATGCTGTGCTACCTATGCACTACAAGGCCGTGTATGGCAACACCCCTAATGAGTGAGGCAATTCGGTTTTCAGTGGAAAGATGTTTGCCTGCAGAGCCTACCTACTGCTGATGCAGCTTGGAGCTTAATTGATTGACTAAGGAATATTCTTTCTGGAGCTGGATTTGAAATTCATCAGTGGGCCTGCAATGATCCTGATGTATGGTGTCACCTTCCAACCAACACCCTAGCAGCGAGTGTGTAACTGCGGTTGATGCAGTAGAACTTGGATGTCCTGGAATGCATGGGAGGAGGAACTCCAATACCTTCCTTGTATCTCCTTTCCCCGGCCTTATGTCCCTCCTGGAGTTGAGATGGATGGAGCTACCCATGAGGTACATATTTTCTCAGATGCCTCTGAGCAGGCATATAGAGCAGTGGCTTACCTCTGGACTACCGACCAGGAGGGTTGGACCTACCTGTCCTTATCCTTAAACAGGTGCAGCAGGAATCCTTCCCTGAGGATTATAAATAGTTAGGGACTAGGAATTCCATCAGGCGCAGAAGTCTACTTGTTACCCTAGCCCCTGAAATGGATCCATCCAGTGGTCTGATTAGAGTAGGAGGTCGTTTGAGAAGAGTTGCAAGTCTTGAGGACTCCAGTCACCCATCTGATCATTCTGACCATTATGACCACGAGTTACATTATTCTAGATCGGAACAATTATTTGCGGAAATAAGGAGATACTACTGGATCCTACAAGGCTGCGAAGCTGTCTGGCGGTTTCAGCATGACTCCCCAAAATGCTGACAGTGGAGGGCCCAGCCAATAATCCCTAAAATGGCGGATCTACCTTCTGTGTGCCTTTGGCTCTGCAAACCTGCCTTATATTCCTTGTGGAGTGGACCTCTTTGGACCCCTTCTGGTCAAAATTGGAAGAAATACAGAGAAGCGGTGGGGTATTCTCTTCAAATGTCTGACCACAAGAGTGCTGCATTTAGACCTACTCCCGTGCATGAGTACAGACTCATTGCTCATGGCTCTTAGAAGGTTTGACATGAGGAGCTACCAATGAGGTAACACCAGAGTTATGGTCGGATTAAGATACGAACCTTCGTGGGGGTGAAAAAGAATTATGGGAAGTTTATGCCACATCGGTTCCTGACCTACAGTGTCAGCTTGGCTGCCAGAGGATCTGCTTCCACTTTAATCCCCCATCAGCCCCCCACTTTGGTGGAGTTTTGGAGAGGAAGGTGAGATCTGTTAAATCGGCCTTGTACACAGTTTTGGGTTCACAGTCAGTTCCGGAGGAAGTCTTAATGATAGTCTTGCTGGAAGTCGAGGCAATCCTGAACTCAAAACCCTTGGGGTATGTGTCATCAGACATAGCAGATTCTGACCTGGTGACGCCAAATAGTCTCCTCATGGAGATAATTTAATAATATTACCGTTCTGTTCAGATCGGTAATATTATTAAATGTGTGATTATTCATTCTTTATTAAGATGCTGATCTATGTTACAAGTTCTTAATGATGTGATATTAATCTGCATTGAATTATAATACTGTATTGATTCTATCAATACATGGGCACTATATGTTGTTAATGACAACTTATCGCTTATGGCGTGTTTTTTCTATGAAATATCTCATTGCAGTTTATGTAAACTATATGTGTATAGAAACATCACTGATGTGAACTGGGTATACTATTGTTGTATATGTAACAATGAATGCTAATTTTGTATATATATTTAGTTTATTCATTATCTTTATTGCACTTATTATTTTTCAGACTATGTACATCTTTGAATATACATCTGTGGCCTATCCCTCTGCCTCCAATACACAGTGTTAAGCTGATTACCTGTCTCCTCATTATTTATGCTTTGACTGGCACCCAGGTGGGTTTACTTACCTAATCAGAACCTAACAGTCAAAAAGCCTCTCTAACAACCAGAAAAAAAAAATACTTTGCTTCATTATACAGTTGTCAGGATTATGCTTTAGTTTGTTTAGTTTCATTAGTTTTGCTGTTACGTTGATTACTCCATGTGTATTTAAGCCCTTAGTTTCCTCTTTTAGATAATTAGGTTTTGAAATATTAATTAAAGGGGTCATATAATGCCACTTTTACAAGATGTAAAATAAGTCTCTGATGTCCCCAGAGTGTGTATGTGTAGTTTTAGCTCAAAATACCCCACAGATCATTTTTTATACCATGTTCAATTTGTCACTTTTTGAGGGTGAGCAAAAACACTCCATTTGTGTGTGTCCCTTTAAATGCAAATAAGCTGCTGCTCTCAAGAAGAGGGTGGAGTTTCAAGAGCTCCTGTTAGCAGCGCCGATTACCTCACGCAGACTCACTGAAAATGTCAGAAACTGTTCAGCCTTTTGTTCAAACCAGAGTCAGACAATGATGGAGAGATTTAAGAAGAAGTGACAACATGTAGAATGCAACAGGATGTTTCTGAATGGTTAGTTGCTGAATTTATTTAGCTGCTGTGGAGTTAACTATCTTAAAGTCATTGATTAGCATATGTCATGATAATCTATAAATCGCTCATGTGGGAACTGTTGTAAGATGCCTACAGAGCCAGAGAATATATGCTGCATGAAGATAGAACAGGTTTAGTTTAATTATGGTTATAACTTATCATGTTGTTATCTTGCTTTTATGACATGCTATTGCATTTGTGTTACGTACTGTATGGCAATAACATGGCCTCACCCCTTTGTTGCTTGTTCTCGGGGGCAGGGTTTATGTAAATTTTAGTGTTAGTGATGTCACCAACCTGGGAAAAAGCTTGTTGTAGTCCCTACCAGCCGTTTGTTGTAGTCCTTAAACAGATAATTCTTTAAAAGAAAATATCTCCCTTTGCTTTGAACTTTGAGCATCGTAACTTTGCAGATGTTGTTTATGCTCTAATAGCAACATTACACACTAACTAAAGTTAAAAAAGTGAAATCATAATCAACCACCCTTTAAATGTTTTGGATGAGTTACTATGTTTTGCAGACATGCAATAGAGTTCTGATCTTCCAGCAAATAGTAGTGACAATGGGCTATATGCACAGAACGTTCTTTAGAACTTCCGCAATAATATAAGTCAGCTCGAAAACTTCCGGTGAGATGTCATTTGCTGTTGTGTTGAGCATCAGTAGTGTAATACTTAGTTTATAATCATAATATAGTCACTTAAATAGTCAGGCAACATAAATAAATAAATAAAGACGTACCTCATTGTTCCTCCTCGGCTAAATTCAATTCGACCATCACACTTTTATGTGAAAAAAACTTCAAAAATTAAATATTTATTGTGCACTTTAGTTAGATTAATTGAATAAAACATGTGTTTTTACAAGTGTGTCACAGACTGACAGCTGCTGCGATTACAAAGGGAAAGCACGGTGCTCGCATTCTGTGTCATTCATTCACAAGATAAGTTATTGTTTTTCTTAATATTTTTAAACCTAGTTATTTTATAATGTTTAATATTTAGTCAAAAACGAAGTGAAAAACGATTAGAGGAAATGGCTGATATATGCGCAAATAAATGCTACTTTGCCGCCACCTGCTGGTTATAGTGGTAATTATTGTCTTTTTTATTTTTAAATAAGTGTTTTCTATCAAATGTTGAATTTCCTACTGTAAAATCATACATTTGTCTCATGTGCTTTGACTTTATCTGGCATCTTAAATTGGCCAAACTAGATTTATGAGCCAATGAGTAATGTCAGCATGTAAGTTTTATGAGGGGAAATTTATAATTACAACAGGAATGTGGCTCAGTGGGAGGAGTGTGATCCATAAGTAACTACATCAAAACTCTGAGGTGTGGTTTTTCATCACAAACACACAGACATGAACTTGCATCCTCTTAAGTGTTGAAGACTGAAGTGACATTTATGACAGCAGAAACGTATATAAATAAATAAAAAAATAATAATAAACTTAATAAAAACAAACAAACAAAAAAACTTTGAACTTCTTTACTGTTTGGTCTGTGTTTGCGCATCTTGAAAGACTGGCAGTCTTGTTCATTGGTGAGAATTTTCTCTCCGCACGTAACATAGATACGCCAGTAGGTGGCGACATGTGGCTATCTTTATGGGCCATTGTGACTCATTCATTCAATTTTATGAATCAGTGTTTTCATTTGTTAAAAATGAAAACCTGATTCATTCAAGAACAAAACACTACTGCATGCTGCTGTGAAATGGCTTCTCAAACAAGAAAAAAAATGTAGGGCGGGACTTGATCTTGTCCATGGGGAATTGATTGGGGGTCATTCCACGAAATTGGTGCCTTTTGCGTCCCTAGGAAATAATCAGACATAGAAGTACTATAACAACAAATAAATTTGTGATTTAAAAACATATCAATACTGTGTATTGTTTTATCAATATTACACCAAAGTAAATTTAATTAAATATTATTTTAAATAATTAAAATTGCATTTATTCTGATAGGGGTCAGGTTTTTGGCCTGTCCCTTGCTATGATTGTTCTTTTTCAGCCAGACTTTTAACTTGCAAATTGAATGCAAAATGATACAAAAATCACATATGCATATCGTTCTAAGTATAGTCTTATTGTCAAGCAATGTTTTAGCATAAGTATACATTATTTTTTATAAAATATAAATCATTTTATCTGTGTCCCCGATTTCATGTCAGCCCTGTTACCCTCACCAAAAAAAAAAAAACCCTTCTAAAGTTATGGTACATTCCAGTGACACCACTTCCAAGAAGTTACATCATCCGTCAACCAGTATGACAACAGTTAAGTTGAAGATTTATGAGGTTTGACTGAGGGGGGGATATCATGCAATGTCAAACCTGTTACCGTTTTCAAAGTATACATTTAAAAACTTATTTATTTAATGTGATATAATCATTATCTACAAGTAATAAATAAAGTAATAAAGTGTAAAAAGTAATAAAGTGTATAACATGTGCTTTTGTGATCTGGTCTGTTAGCTAGCAAATAGCAAATTAGCTTGAAATTGTCAAACCTGTTACCATCAACCCTGTTAATTTTTCAGTAACAGGTCTTGACATGTGGGTAACAGGGATGATAGTCACATTATCCACAATGAATTTAACATTTATCTGTATAAAATGCAAACATTTTAAAAGGTCATCCCAGGTGTATTACTGATCTAATGTCTATATCATTCAGTGTGAGTGGGTCAGTTACATTTTTTGTTAGTATTTTTAGTATTGTTAGTATGAGTATTGTTGGTACACGAATCCCGTAATTAAAGTATTAACTATTTAAATATATTATATAAACTTTATATATAAATTAAATATATGAACTATTTAATCTGGTTTCAGATGATCATAGGAAGACCAAGATCTGATCATCTTTCTTGCCTTATAATTAAACCAGATCATATATATTTTAAGTTCTGTGAGGGAACACACTGACACAGACAAAACAGATGGGCGCATGGGTCTAATTACACTACCTTTAAAACATTTATAAAGCGTGTATACACACAGATTTGATTTTAGAGTGTGCGTACGCTTAAATCCACGCCAACGCTCATATTTATAAAAACGTGGAAAAGTGCTTAGCGCCACGTCAGGGTCTGAACAGACATACACACTTTTCCTTGTCAGATTACTGCAGGTTTTTGGAAATCGAAGCTATTCTTGCAGCTCGCCATTCTAAATGAAAGGATTTGGATGATGACTGGTGATCTTTTATATGTAAATGACATTAATTAGGTGTCGTTTACAACACAGAGAACTGAAACCATTCAGCTGTGTGCAAGTTCAAGATTATTTGTGATTTATAGATTTGACATCTGAAAGAGAGGCGTACGCTCCTTTTCTGTGTGTACGTTCATTCTACGAATCACACGTACGCACATCGGAGAAATGATCGTAAGATCAAATTTAGGATGGCTTCTGCGCAACAATTTATAAATGAGGCCCTTGATCTCTTAGATACTGAATGTTTCAATAATACAGCTATGCAAAGTGAATGCAAAACAATATAATGTAAATTAAGTTAGAAACTTTACAGTATTATGTAAAGAAATATGTCGAGTATATGCTTAAGAATGTGTGTCCCATCATCCCTGTTACTCTGGTCAGTCCTGTGACCATTACATCAATCCTGTTACTGTCATTAATTTCATAAAAAATGTAAAAATAATATTTGAAATGGCCTTCCAAGTTTTTCAATTGTAACAATCACTCTATTTTGTTTTGGACAAAGCCCTTCTTTTAATATCTCTCTTGTAAATATATATATTTTTCTTAATTAACAGGTGGTCAGCCTGCAAAATTAGGATGTTCTTGGTCATCTGAATGACAAATATGATAAAAAAAAAAAAACACACACACACATTTGAAACAACCCCAGTGAAAAAAAGGACAAAAATACTGCTCATATATGTGAAAACTATTACATAGTTCTAATTAAAACTGTAGTATATAGTATTGATTATGTCTGTAACAGGGATGACAAAAATATCAAAACACGAGGAAGAAAAGTAGTAATAAAATAAAAAATGACATAGCCTGAGATGACACAATACCATTTCTTGTCATTTTAAGTTGTCTTCATTTCATAGAAAGATTTATTATTATTAAAATTATTTTATAATTTAAGTTTACAAAGTTGAAAAGGCACAGATTTCATGGAATGACCCTTGGATGAATAGTTGTAGTTTGCTGTGTCTCATGTGAGTGACAGGTTGTCCCTCCCTTCCGCCAGTAAACAAACCATCAGAGAAGAGATGTCACTGCAAGAGGGAAGTGAAGTTATTTTGAATAAAGATTATGAGGGTACATGAATTAAAAGAAATAATGATGTGCACGGATAAATCATTTATGATAAAAACTGCAAAATTCCATAAAAAACACGAATTGTCAGTTTTGATTTCATGGTGACCTTAAACCTTACTTTGACCACATTTGGAACTGTTTTCATTGTTAGAACATATATGGACTGGTGATAAGGATAAGTTACACCAGATTAATTTTATTGTTTATTGAACTGTTTATGAAATATCACACTTGCAAGTCACATGCTGTTGATCTGAATATTAGAAACAACAGCACTTCCTCCTCCTCCTCCTTCAAAAAAAATCTCCTATTCAGGTATGTAGGCTATTTCAACTTCCTCATTTCCACAGACAGTATCAGATAGTTTTTGAATATATAAAGATATGGCTGAAATAGTAATATGATGCTAGTATTCTGTTGGTGATTGGTGTAACTTGTGATCCAAAGTGTCTTGTGTTGTGTGCATATCCAAAGGCTCTTCCTCCCTGTTCACGCCGTCACGCTGAAGCAATCAGCCTGTCAATCACGTGAATGTAAACTCCTTTGGCAGCCACTAATCGTCAGACACTAAAATCATCCGGTCAGTGAGTTGATGTGACAAGTGATGCACTGCTGACAGCTGGACCCTGATTTCACTATGAAACAGCAGGGTGCTGTCTCTGTGTAATTACAGGTGATAAAGAGCTTTATTTGTGTTTTTTTGCTTGTTTGATTGTTCAATGGTTTCTATTGCACTTAAGTATAAACGCCTAATTGGCACAACTGTTATGTAATACATTGTTTATAATAGTATTCAGATTATGTCACATAAGACAAGTGCTAATGTAATTTAAAAGTTGGGGTTAACCTTGGTTGCCTTAAAATTTTAAGTTCATTGAAATTAAAAATGTGAGTTAATACAATGAAGGCGATTGATTTAATCAACGGAAACTCAAAATATTATGTTATCTGAACCACATTAATTATCTTTGTTGGTTTGACAAAAGAAAAATTGTGATAATGTTGATTTATGGATCATATAGTATGATATAGTGAGCATATGGAACTCACGTTCAAGGAGATATAAACCAAACTGAGCAAAAATATGTAATTTGGTCCAGTTTCTGATATTTATATCACCAAGACTTTTTACTTGCTAAGAAAGTATTAAGTATAGAAGGCATGTATGCTATCAAGTAGGTTTTATAGGGTTAATTAGTGCACTTTTATACTCACAAGCTTGGTTAAAGGTATATTATGTTAAAGTTTCACCACTGCAGTACTAGAATACACAAGTTGCCCTCGGAGGTTGAGTCAAACAAACGCCAGCGCTGGTTCAAATAGCCCTACCTTAAGGCAATGAGGAACCTATGAAGGGCAAAGATCTGGCAGTCTATCCAAACCTATTTGTCAGCTGAGCATTAGACAAATAGTCCTTTATTTACTCTACCCTTTTTCAGAGCAGCAAAGCAACAACCATTGTACAGCAGCACTGAATTACAATTGTGTAAACACAGCAGATGGAAATCATTCCAAGCTTTTGTTTAAATGAAAAGCATGCTGCTTATATTTGTGCCCTAATGTGTGTTTTGATGTTTCAACCATCATCATTTAATGCTTGCAAGAATATATCCTCCTGCACTTCAAGTGGTGGGTGTGCTGTGTTTAAATGAAACAGGTTTGTCTTCACTAGTCTTTAGTATACTTACTAGCTTTTTGTCACTTACTAGCATTTGTCTTGGCTTGTTCTATTCAGATGTGCATGGAAAAATGTATATCAAACATTTACAAAATAACCATTCATAGTTTTATATTTGGCTCTCTAGCTCTTTGCATAACCACACAGTTCGGTACAGCTGAAAATTTGTACAAGAAGTAAGATAAGAATCCATTGCCCAGTATTGTTTTGCAGTGCATCATGAAAGCAGCACTTTTTAAATGAGTAAACTGTGAGTGGTTTAACTCAAATGTGTTTTCATGAAACTGTCGTATAGTTGCATAATTCAGTATGGCACATGAGTTTGAGTCACTGTGACAATCTGATCTGCAGTTGATGACGTCGACAATATATAACAGTTAGTGTTGTGACATTTCTTCTTTAGTATGATGAGACAGATGAGACATAATTCAGAGGAATCATTTACCCTACCGTTCAATCATTTGCTCACCAAGGTTGCTTTTTTGATCAAACATACTGTAAAAACAGTAATTTTGTGAAATATTATTACTCTTTAAAATATTAATACATTTTAAAATGTAATTTATTCCTGTGATGTCAAAGCTGAATTTTCAGCATCATTATTCCAGTCTTCAGTGTCATATTGATTGAAAACAGTGAAATCAATGCAAACTATTTTAAATATTTATACAAACTATATTTAATATTACGCAAACCTGCAATAATTTAATATGTTATATTATGCAAATATAGCCTACTTTATGTGTTTAATTTTGGCTGTGTGAGATTCTCCAGCTTTGTTGTTATTGAGCAACCGAAGCACCAGCTTTTAAAGCTCCGCCCCCTTTTGGAAAGCAGCTGGGAGCAGCAGCTCATTTGCATTTAAAGGGACACACACAATGTTTTTGCTCACACCCAAATAGGGGCAAATTTGACAAGCTATAATAAATGATATGTGGGGTATTTTGAGCTGAAACTTCACAGACACATTCTGGGGACACCAGAGACTAATATTACATCTGGCAAAAGGGGCATTATAGGTCCCCTTTAAGAGTAATTTCCCCCAACACTGTATTTTGAAGTAAACTATTTAAAAATAGTTTGTTAATATGGTCCATTAAGGTTTATTTGTATTTTATAAACTGGGAATTCCAGCTTGAAATGGCCTTGTTCACTTTGCTGGGCATGGAATATGGGACTGGGGTTTGGGTTGGGTGTCACACAGGAATGCCTACACTCAGCTGTGACAAACACTAACCACAGATTTGAAAGTTATCACGTGAATCACTGATATCTGATAACCCACAACACGTACTGCCGCAGTTCTCTCTAGCTTTTCTATCCAGTAATAGTTTCTTTAAATATTTTATACCTGAGATTTCTTGGAAAACATTGTCAATCTGGGTGCAGCAGACAATAGTGAGGGTGACTGACCTCCAGTTTTTAATCTTTGTTATCTGAGATGTTATAGTAGAACTCTATAACATGTCTATAACATGCTGATATGCATGTTATAAAAGATGTCACCACTGTAAGATTTCCTGTCTGACAATGTAATATTTTGTACATCACTAATGTACTAAATAAAAGAGACATTTTGTTTTTCTGATGTTGCTAGCAACTAACAAGGCCTATACTTAAATCCCCCTGTAGTCAATAATTTTATCCCTTAAAACTCATCTTTGATCACCAAAATGACATATTTAAACATTTTTTCCTGTGACAAAAAATTTCTTCATGCCTTAATGTAACTCTACACCCGTGCTTCATTTAATATACGCGGATCTATGGATATGCTAATTAGCCCCGCCTCCACTCACTCGCACGAGCTCAGAGATCCACTCGGTCAACTTACTGAGGTAAACGCTGCACAATAGTATCGCTCTTTACAACGTCGGACACATGACAGTAATTAATATGATTAGCTTTTTGCTTGACTACATTATCAAACAGCTAATGATGTGTTGCTAATGTTACACAAACCAAGTTCCCGTTTGCCATCTGAGTCAGACAGCTGCCTTCTAACAATCAGCATTCTTAGAAACGCTTTGAACAACTCAGAACATCAGTAAAGGCGTATAGTTCATCATAACATCGTGACATATATCATACACCTGCTATATTGTTAAATCTACATGATTTTTCATATCAACAGAAAAATATATTCTCTTGAGACTCCCTTGTTTTAGATCAGTCATAGTTAATGATATGCTAAAGCCTGCCTGCAAGTTGACGTGATTGGTTACACGGTAGTTTGTGACGTCACAAACGCCAACGGTTTCGTTTTTGAAACTGTCTTTTGATCGCTGCAGTTTTAAAGAGAAAATACACAGCAATAGTGTTGACTTGTGAATTTGCACATGGTTTGTCTTAAAGCATATTAAAAACACCACATTTAAAAACTTGATTTTCACCATGTAAAACCACCACATGTAGTTTATGTAAAAACTATTACTTTTTTAGTATGTATGAGTGGACATGTCATGAGTATATGACAGAAAACATAAGCCAAATTACATAAACGTATTATAAAACTATACAGTATGCAATTCACCAGAATCTGTGAGATGTTTTTGAACTAAAAATAAGGTAAATATGTAAAGAGGGATTTCACAATGAAAACCAACTTTAAATGACCTTTTTACAAAATGTTTTTATAAAAGCGACAATGTGAAAATGATTATCTTAATACATTAAACTTTATTTTTAAAATGAACTTTCTTCTGTCATGAATGTTTATTTAAAGCTGTAATTTTTTTAGGTTAAAAATGATCCAAAATGACATTATCCAGTGAAAATTCTTATTTTGGTCATACTTCCAAGACTACATCTATCTGTGATTCCGAAGTACAGTATCCACACTGATGTATTGACTGATGCACAACCCACGTAAAGATAATAATTCCGCAAATAACTGCAATTGTAGGTTTCAAACAGAGATGGCGACAAAGAGGCAAAACTTATGGACTGCAGCTTTAAGATAACATGTTTAAATTATTTATATTTTTATTTATCAAACTTTGATAGTATTCTATGTAAAATACATTATGGTCTGAGGACTTCACCCAAAAATCAAAAATTATTTCAAAATTTATTCACCGTCATGTTGTTCCAAACCTGTATAACTTTTTTCTTCTGCAGAACATAAAAGAAGATATTTTGAATGTTGGGAACCAAATAAGATTGGAGAACATTGACTTTCATTATATGCAAAAACACTTCTCATTTTGAAATCTGTTATTCATTAATTTAAAACTATGTTTTGTGAAATATTTAGCTTGTGACGTGGCTTTCAAATATCAGCAGTTTTGACATTTTGTTGTGTAATAATATAATGGTGGTGGGTTAAGTGTACAGATATTTTGGGGCCACGAACGAAGGAACGATAGATAGATACGTCTGATTGTCTTTCTCCGTATGAGAGCAGAGGAGGAGGAGGACAGGTGAAATCAGCTGGCAGTGAGGAGCTGCTTGTTCGCAGGCCTTTAGGGGGAGTGTTGAGACGCGTGGAGACTGAGACTGGCACCGCGTCTGTGTGAAGGGGGAGAGGCTGGGAAACGACGGGAGCACAAGCGAGGCAGAGCTTCACCGTCTGTGGCCCTCTGTCCCCTCGTCCTCGATGCCTGCAAAAAACACATCGCCCTGCCGATAACAAGGACACTGAGCGATCGAACGACCGCGCACGCTCGAGACGCCACCGCTGCTGCGCCCGAAACGGAGAGATGTCCACGGTGAGTCAGATCTTTTTCTAGGGTGATCAGTCATGTTTTATGTAGGGCTGCTTTCTAGCGTGGTTTCAGATGGACAAACGTTATACAAGCGTTTGCCTTTTATAGAGGACATTTGGAAGAGTCGTGTAGAAGGCTTTAATGCAGCATTAGCACTGAGTTTTGACATGACGAATAAGCAATGGTCAAATGCAACACCCCTCTCTTCATTCACACCAGCGATATATTCAGAATTAAACGTCCTGTCTTGGCTCGCACTGCTGATGTTGCCCTAAAGGTCGAACAGTCCCGAAAAAAATGTGAAATAAAGAGCAAAACAGCAGCTGCCGGTCTAAATAGATGTCATGCGTGAGGCTTAAGGCATAAGGTGTCCATCTGATGGTTGAGTTGTGCGTGTTTGCCTCTATAAAACAAGGCGATGATGACTGATGCGTTGGAATGTTGCGCACGCTATGATCCCTATAACATGTCCACCGCAGATATGGACCGAGCGGACGTGTTCACGGCCTGTAGTGCGCTATAATTCAGCTCGTTTAGGTGAAGGACGGGGCTGTATAAGACCACACTTGGCGGTCGGGTGTGACATGCTGTGTTGCACAAGTATCCGCACACTGTTACTGTAACAGCCTCTACACGGTCACTGCTGCGAATATGACACACACACACACACTGAACACACACTCAGTGTTATGTAACGAAACATCTCCAAACGGCCTATGGGAGAAATGCTGCATAGTTCTTCTGGCAACATGAGCCATCGATGAAGCGCTGAAATTATGCAGCATGCATATGTTATGGCGATGGCGAACAGTCGTTGGTGTTTGTATGTACGTACACACGTCGATGTTCGTGTAAATAGGCGTTTTTATTTTCTCCCTTTTTTTTTAAAGGACAGCATAATTTGATTGATGGAGCTCTTTTCCTTTAAGGGGAAACGGGGATTTAGATTAATAACAGTGTTGTGACTGATGCGACACTGACATCTCTACATTTGCATTATGTAACATCAGCGCGCGGCTGTTGAAATGTCGTGCAAATATCCCGGAGGAATACAGCACGATACAACGATGCACGTTACAGATACAAGCACATTTGTGCAGTACTCCTCTTTAGTATGGCCGTGCTAAAATTATGACTCAGAATAGATTGGCTATGGATGTTAATACGTACTGTACTGTGTCATTAGTGCGTTCTCGCATCAATTAGCGATGTTCGGTTCGTGAATGAATCGTGTTTTAGTCGGATCTTGTTGATGAATCGGTTCACAGAACTGATCTGAATGATTCGTTCATAAATCGGACTGAATCGTTCCAAAGCAGTTCTCCTACTTAAAGGGTTAGTTCACCCAAAAATGAAAATTCTGTCATTTATTATTCACCCTCGTGTCGTTCCACATCCGCAAGACCTTCGTTCATCTTCAGAACACAAATTAAGATATTTTTGATGAAGTCTGATAGGTTTCTGTCTCTTCATAGAGATCCAACGCAACTACCACTCCAAGGTCCAGAAAGGTAGGAAAAAGACATCATTAAAGTACTCCATGTGACTCCAGTGGCTTAAACTCAATTTTATGAAGTGACGTGAGTGCTTTGTTTGCAAAAAAAAAACATAATTTACCACTTTACTTACAAATATATTGATCTGCAACGCGCGTTCATGAGAGCTTCAAGACGCATGCGTTTTGTGTTTACGCGAGAGCTGGCATTGTTCCGTGAACATGCTTTGGATAATATTATTTTGTAAATAAAGTGGTAAATTATGTTTTTTTGCACAAACAAAGCACTCACGTCGCTTCATAAAATTGAGTTTAAGCCACTGGAGTCACTTTAATGATGTCTTTTTCCTACCTTTCTGGACTTTGGAGTGGTAGTTGCGTTGGACCTCTATGGAGAGACAGAAACCTATCAGACATATCTTAATTTGTCAAAAATGGCTCTTAATATATCAAAAATGGCTTGTTTGGATATTGTGGGGTCTGTGATGTCACATAGGCAAATATATTTGCATATGACCACCTCCAGAGCAAGACATCGACGAATAGTTCTACATCATCGAACCATAGGCCCCGCCCACTGGCATTCAACAGCTGGCATTTGCCTACACCGGATGTGAGCATCGTGTCAAAATCAAATAGAATCCATTATAATCACTGATGCTGTCTACACTTGATACAGTATACAGATGCACACTCGCGCTTGAGTCTAGTGCTGGGCGATATGGCCAAAAATATTATCACAGTATTTTTTTCCATATCATACGATATTGATATTTATCATGATTATTCATTTACCATTTGGGGAAGGAAATGCTTTCCACATATTTGTTAGACCTGATGGATGGAAACATGTAAACTTGTTTGTTCACAATTAAACTCCACAGAATAGCTAACTTTTCATTTAGGACCCCCTAAATTCTGTGTTTTCCATTTTGTTTTTTTGGGATTCTGTGTTTTATAATTTCATTTAAATTTGTATAAACTTTAACAATTCAATCAAGATTTTTAAAAGTAATCAAATGAAAATAACTATTAATTTACAACAATTGCATTTTTATTTTTTGTCAAATAAGATGCTGCACAACAGAACTGTATAAATTTAAAACATGGATGAAAAAATATCTTGGTTGTTTGATATTCCTTAGAAATATTATTATTATTATTATGACTTTGAGAAATGCAATAGTTATATATTTCGTTAAATAGTTATATATTTTCGTTATTAAGTTAAAACGGACTTTTACTTTGACAGTTTGTCATGAAGATCTTTTAGTTTCAGTTTCAGACTGTAGTTTTTCTCAAATGAAATGGTGAAAAGCTTGTGAAGTGACTTTCAAAGCCGCTCTGGACACGAAGTTCATGTGTTCATGTGTTTATATATTAATGAGGACGACAGCTGGGCCGTTCATTCACACAGAGACACGCAGAAATCACTTATTAGCGACATGCATTGACTGGCTGTTGTCTCGTTTATTTCTGCTGTGTGATAGGCTGTTAGATCAATCCATATCGAGTAAAAATGTCCAGAGCTTATCATCGTTATCGTCAAAAATTTTATTACGATCTCAATATGATATTGTTTATCACCCCGCCCCCTACTTGAGTCTGCTGACAGGACAAATGGAAGAGTGAAGGAACGTTCCCTTTTGTCCCGTTTAAACAGCATGTTTGCATCCCAGCATCGGAAACAAGTGAATGGTTTATTTTAGTGGCGTCCCGGATCGCATTGGAGTATTATATGTTTGTTTGGAGCATTTTGTTTTTTTTAAACGAGGCATGATTTCATAATGCTTTGTTTGTAAATGACAGTTTTATATGGATAATGTTTTTAAAACACGTACTCACATGCAATAGTGAGTGGGCACTGATACTGTTTCCTATGCAGTGACATTAGCCAATCATAACAGTGGCTGTTTACTGACAAGCCATAAAGGAGCCGCCCCTTAAAAACAGATCATTTCAAACAGAGCAACAGAATGAAGGTTGAAATTTTTTTTTTTTTTTCACATATAGGCCTATTTGTTTTTTGTGCAAAAAACTTTATTAACAAAAGTGAACCTCAAGGAACATATTAAAATAATAAAAATGACCCCTTTAAAAATGATAATGGTAAAATAGAGACATTAAATTTGAAAAGAGTATATTTAGATAGAATTCAGATGTACTATTTAGATGCATTTATCTCACTTTCTCACAACTGTGGACTTCTTCAACTTCAATTGCTTCAATTTTGGTTATTTGATCTGGTCATCTTACTGATCTTACTGACTCTTCTCTGATTTCTCATTCATCTCCTTTCGAATCTTTTAGCAGAATGTCTCGTCCTTTCAGCCTTTTGACCCACAACTAGGGATGCACTGATACCAAGCTCATGTACTTGTACTCGTACTCGTAAAAATACACCCGATACCAAAGACCGATACCTCACGTGACGTAAATTCGTTATCGATTAGTGAAGGCGGGATAGGCAGAATCGCGCTGAATGACACAGACCAGAAGCGCTCTCTCTCTTTCTTGCGCGCGATCCCAGTTCTCTCAGACAGCGCGCGATCGGTTCTCCTCGCGCCTGAATGATCAAATGCACACATAGTTGTCAAAATGTCCATCGTGGAGTATCTCACGTAAATACAGTCGGTTATAGCTTAAGTGGACGTAAACATTTGGGTGAAAACAGGATATGTGTCAGTATCCATGGATTCGGTCTTAAAGGGACCGTAGCCTCTTTGTCATTAATGTTAATAAAACAACAAAATATGTTAAATAAATGTATACATGGTAAATAAACCTACTGTATCTGAAAAACAAGTTTATTTAATTTGTATCTCTATAGTATTTGTTGTATTGTTTATAATTTTTTTGTAAATTTCTTTTTATATAACAACAATTATATATATTGGTAATTATGCCCTTTATAGGTTATTGGACACTGTGAAATTTTTGTTCTTTAAGTTTGTGACAAGCACATAAAAATTATTACTTTTTTCATTAGGGTAATAATAAAGAAGCTGTCCTACCTTCATTAGTCTCTCTGTGTTGTGCTTGGAAAACTGCAACATCACCAAAAAAAGAGAGAAATGAATAAATGTATAGGTATCGGTATCGGCGAGTACTAGAAAAAAGTATCGGTACTCGTACTCGGTCCTTAAAAAATGGTATCGGTGCATCCCTACCCACAACCAAGGTAGAATAACATTTAAAGCTCAAAATATCTTAAATTGGCAAGGATTAAATGTGAAACTTACATCTAATGTTACTGAGCCTTCTTCACTGGTTTACTTAGGCATATTGTTATTAATCATTGCTGATAAGGAAGTGAAGTGTATATAGATTTAAGAGCTGCCAGTCATTGATTAGAAATACAGTGACAGTTTAGGGAAATGAACCTGGTGCTTTTCATATTTGTTGCGATTGTTTTATTGCTTAGTTTAGGTGCAGTGTAATTTTAACCTGTTGAATAGTGTACCTGTCAGGAATTTTAGACTATGTGAAAGCATGTGCTGTGATAATAACCATCTACTAATCAAACATTTGGATCCTTAAGTAGGAAAATGCATTTGGATGTCTTATAGAAAATGCTGAGTTTTAAATATTTCAACAGTGAAATTGTCTAGATTCTTTTAATGCATTTTATTGATCTCACATTATTTGTATTGATGGTTTATCGTCAACAGATCCAGAAGGTATGAAGATACAGTTGAACAAAGTATCAGTAAAAGATCTCCAGATCCATCAGGCCAGTCTACAGTAACTAAACGAAACTGGACTCCCTGATAGCCATCGCTCACTTGTCTGAACTCTACATTTTTGCTTTCACTCATCCACTGCTCTAAATGAGTGTCTCAGACAGCAAGATCAGGGCTGGGTCGCACACCAGAACCCACACAGGTAAAGAGATCAACGAAAATTCAATAAAAACATACTAATGCTTCTCTGATGAGCATGTTTTTATTATCATGTTAGTGCACAGTGCATTAACTAATGTTAACAGATATGACTTTTACTCTTAAAAATGTACCAGTAAATGATAAGATTAAAGGGTTATTTCTGTCAATAAAGGTGCAGTAAGTGGTATTTGAACTACGCTGTTGGACATTGTTGTTATTTGAAATCAACCCGAACAAACACACCCCTCTCTCCAGCGCTGGAAAGCTTTTCTAATATAACCGGGTCCTAAAGCACTTGCCCAGTCATAAACCTTCATTCCAGTGATATTCTTTTGAACTGTTTTGTATTGTGTCCCATCTCTTGTTCTGCAGTTTTTTTAATTTTTTTTATTTTCAAATCTCCCTCTTGCTCGTTCTCTCTCCTCGTCCGTCATACGCCCCTGATGCTGACATTTGTTGTAGGACTCGGCCCGACTAACATCCAAACAGTGTAGTTGAAATATCACTGAGTCCCCCTTTAATTACTCACCCTTATGTCATTCCACACCTATAAGACCTTCGTTCATCTTTTGAACACAAATTAAGATATTTTTGATGAAATCCGAGGGTTTCTGAAGCACACATAGGCAGCAATGTCATTGCCTTTTGAGGTCCAGAAAGGTAGTAAAGACATGTTACAGTGGTTCAACCTTAATGTTATGAAGCGACGAAAATACTTTTTGTGCGCAAAAACAAAACAAAAAATATTGACTTTATTCAACAATTTGAACTGTTGTCATACGCTGTTGATGTAGTGAACACAGTGAAGGCTTCTGTGTTTATGTCAGAACGCCGGCTCAGTATTGGCCGATGCTGTTCACTTGAGCAGCATGCGTGTGATGCTGACGCCGGAGCCGGCCAATAATAATTCGGTGTTCCGATGTAGAATCTGGAAGTGCTGAACTGTGTTCACTACATCAAAAGCGTATGACAACAGTTCAAATTGTTGGATAAAGTCTTTATATTTGTTTTGTTTTTGTGCATAAAAAGTATTTTCATCGCTTCATAACATTAAGGTTGAACCACTGTAACATGTCTTTACTACCTTTCTGGACCACAGAAGGCAATGACGTTGCTACCTATGTGTGGATCAGAATCTCTTGAATTTCATCAAAAATATCTTAATTTGTGTTCCGAAGATGAACGAAGATCTTGCGGGTTTGAGACGACATGAGGGTGAGTAGCCTTTAACATTATCTAAGATTAATAAATGCTGTAGAAGTATTGTACATTGTTAGTTCATGTTAACTAATGTGTTTAGCTAATGTTATTTATAATTATTTCTAAAAAATAACAAAACTGCTTCACTGCTTATCATTAAAAAGCTGTCATATGGTACAACTCCCCAAAAAGATAATTATGAATGAATAATTTGAATAAATAATGAATAAATGTCTTAAAAGGGTAATTAAGAATTTCTTCGAAAATAATGATTAAAGGATTAGTTCACTTTCAAATAAAAATTACCCCAAGCTTTACTCACCCTCAAGCTATCCTATGTGTATATGACTTTCTTCTTTCTGATGAACACAGTTGGAGTTATATTAATAAATATCCTGACGCATGTAAGCTTTATAATGGCAGTGAGCGGGATAAACGAGTATGAGCTGAAGAAAGTGTCTCCATCCACATCCATCCATCATCAACATACCCCACACGGCTCCGGGGGGTTAATAAAGGCCTTCTGAAGCAAAGCGATGCATTTGTGTAAAAAATATCCATATTTAACAAGTTTTGTTAGGCCGCCTTCCGTATTGAACTTAAGAAGAAAATGTAAAGCTCTCACAGTTCAAAAAGCTTATGCTACGTGCTACACCTTCCCTATTCAACTTACGGAAAAAGCATAACTGACGCGACGCCGGTTCCGTTTTTTCAAAAGTTAAAAATGGAAGGCAGTCTGGCGGAAGCTAGATATTTTACTTCATAACTTGTTAAATATGGATATATTACACAAACACATTGCTTCGCTTCAGAAGGCCTTTATTAATCCCCTGGAGCCGTGTGGAGTACGTTTATGATGAATGGATGTGGATGGAGACACTTTCTTCAGCTCATACTTGTTGATCCCACTCACTGCCATTATAAAGCTCTGATGCATCAGGATATTTATTAATATTTCTCCGATTGTGTTCATCAGAAAGAATAATGTCATATACACCTTGGATGGCTTGAGGGTGAGTAAAACTTGGGGTAATTTTCATTTGAAAGTGAACTAATCCTTTAAGATTAAGTGTAAAGTACAGAAAGTATGTTATTACTTATTACTTAAAGGATTAGTTCACTTTCAAATAAAATTTTCCTGATAATTTACTCACCCCCATGCCATCCAAGATGTTCAAGTCTTTCTTTCTTCAGTCGAAAAGAAATTAAGGTTTTTGATGAAAACATTCCAGGATTATTTTCCTTATAGTGGACTTCAGTGGTCAAAATTATAGTTTCAGTGCAGCTTCAAAGGGCTTTAAACGATACCAGACGAGGAATAAGGGTCTTATCTAGCGAAACGATTGGTTTAAATTTAAATGTAAATGTATATGCTTTATATAAACAAATGATCGCCTTCCGAGTGCTTCCGCCAAAACCGTACTTTCATATTCTTCAAAAAGCTGACGCTGTATGTCCTACGCCTTCCCTATTCTACTTACGGAAAAAATGTAACTGGTGCTGCGTTCGTTCCGTAAATTGAATATGGAAGGCGTAGGACATACAGCGTCAGCTTTTTGAAGAATATGAAAGTACGGTTTTGGCGGAAGCACTCGGAAGGCGATCATCATCAATTTTTTTCGAAAATGACCGATCGTTTCGCTAGATAAGACCCTTATTCCTCATCTGGTATCGTTTAAAGCCCTTTGAAGCTGCACTGAAATTATGATTTTGACCTTCAACCGTTTGGAGGCCATTGAAGTCCATTATAAGGAGAAAAATCCTGGAATGTTTTCATCAAAAACCTTAATTTCTTTTCGACTGAAGAAAGAAAGACATGAACATCTTGGATGACGTGGGGGTGAGTAAATTATCAAGAAAATTTGAAATGAAAGTGAACTAATCCTTTAAAGGGATAGTTCACCCAAAAATGAAACTTCTGTCATCATTTAACCACCCTCATGTTGTTCCACACCTGTATGAGTTTCTTTCTTCTGCTGAACACAAAAGAAGATATTTTGAGGAATGTTGGTATCCAGACAGTTGACGGTAGCCAATGACTTCTATAGTAGGAAAAAAAATTCTATGGAAGTCAATGGGGTCCATCAAGTATTTGGTTACTAACATTCTTCAAAATATTTTCTTGAACTGAAGAAAGAAACTCATGCAAGTTTGGAACAACATGAGGGTGAGTAAATGATGGCAAAATTTTCTTTTTTTTTCAAACTATGCCTTTAAAGGCTAATCCACTTGACATTTATTGTAAATTGTAAAAAAGTTTTTTCAAAACCATATTTAACCAACATGAGTACATTTCTAAAGGACATGTAAACCGGGATGTTTACCTGACACGTGTTTTTTTTGTCTGACCCACATAAGCATGGTACAATGCCATCACACTCTGCCTCTGACTTTGGTTTTCCTCATGTCTCCCTACAGAATGTCCTGGATCAACGGCTTCCTAGTGGCCAGAGTGGATGATCGTAAGACCGTGTGGGGCGAGCGCAATGGCAAGAAGTCCAAGCGCAAGGTTGGCTCCTCTCTCTGCAACCCACGCTACATGAGCTGCCTGCGGGACGTGGAAGCCATGGAGCCTCCTCCCCAGCCGCCCCACTCTCAGGCCACCCGGTCTGGAGGAGGAGGAGGAGTTACGGGCGGAGGCAACTTCGGCATGCGCTGTGGATGGCAGGAAGACCACTACGGAAAAGTGGGGGGTGGGGGGGAGGGGATGGGGCTTAAATCTGTGGACCTGGGTTTCGAGGACGGCGAGGTCAAGGGGCGGAAAGGCGACGGCTCAGGTTGCGAGGGCTCCAGTGATGACACGGCCAGTGGGACGGGGTCAGTGACGGCGGCGGACTGCTGGCAGCGGGTGGTTCGCGTGTTCCAATCCAAGAAGTTCCAGTCGCGCAAACTGGAACGTCTCTACCAGCGCTACTTCTTTAGGCTCAATCAGAGCTCCCTCACAATGCTGATGGGCGTCCTGGTGATCGTCTGTGGGGTCATGCTCACCTTCCACTGCATCCACGGAAAGCCCAACAAGGTCTACGCCTCGGTGCTCTCCGTGGCGATGGCCCTCTTCTTGGCGCTGATGGTGGTGTGCAACCGTAACGGGTTCCACCAGGACTACATGTGGATGGTCAGCTACCTTGTGATTGGAGTGCTAATTGTGGTGCAGGTTTTCGGGGTGCTGATGGTCGCCCCCCGCAGCGCCTCAGAGGGGATCTGGTGGTCCGTCTTCTTCATCTACATCATCTACACACTGCTGCCCGTGCGGATGAGGGCGGCAGTGCTCAGCGGAGGAGTGCTGTCCTCCATACACCTCCTCACCACGTGGAGGATCAATCAGGATGATGAGTTCCTCTGGAAACAGGTGGGTCCTGCGCTTTAGTCCTCCATTTTAATTCCAACAAAGCTTCAGATTTGGTTTTTATCTATTCCTTCATTATATTTGAGTATATTTGACTAGGGTTAGGAATTGAGAATGGTTCCATTTAAAAAAAAAAAATACTTCCTTTGAAAAGTTGTGGCTTTAAATTAAAGGTAGGGTAGGCAAGCTTTGAAAGCATAAGATCCCTCCTTTCCTTCAGAGCATCTCCAAAGCCACGCCTCCTCCAAAACATATGAACGCGCACAGCAGAGTCTGCAAAGTGTCACAAGAGATGACGTTAAATTACCTCATGTCTCAAACACATGACATTACAATAATAATGAACGTAAACAACTTACTCTTGTACACCTGACTGCTGCAGATTCATTTCGGCATTGACATAGAGACACATAAATCTGAGGACGTCAGCTGCTCCAGGTAGAACGCCACAGGTTGTCATCTCGTAATTACGGTAATGACATGGCATAAACGCTGCATAAGCTCATTATTTTGGTTTAGGAGGAACTGTAAAAGGTGGCTGCTGTTTGTTTGCGGCACTCGGTGACTGTCTGTCTACAACTCTGCATAGCCTTACATATCGCGCTGATGATGAAGTGTGATGTCTGCGCCAGCAGGTGCGCAGAGGTATGGAAATACATATGTTGACAGGCAGACAGGACAGGACGATATGTTGCCTACATTTTTTTATATTTAGACCACTTCTATTATTGATTGCTATCAGGATGTGAAGAGAGTTTCAACCAGTATAACAACAATTTTTTATAAAAAAATGCCTACCCTACCTTTAATCCCATTTAAAACATGACTGCTAAAGGCATAAAAATGCAGATGCATGTCTTTGGTCGTTGCATCTTGCCCTGTTTTTTGAGCTACCCATCATGAGCATTGCAAATGTGGCTCTTCAAGTTAAAAAAATATTTTAAAGATGTAAGACCTGCTGCATTCTGTTCCATTCATTGCTTTCAAGAACATGAAAAAGCCCCATAAGAAATGTTAATTGTTTAGGGCCTCCAGTTAAGGGGTCAATGACATCATCTTTTTAGTAATTTTTTTTTTGAAAATGCCATTCATAGACGCAATGACTTTCTGAATTTAAATAAAAAATTATCCTGATATCATTATGAAGCCTCAAAGGTTTTCTTTTCAAGTATTTTAGCATAATCTTTTATTATTATTTCTTTTCGAATCAAAGTCATGTGCAACATGAAGAATCTTGCAGACAAAAAACAAAACAGGAAATATCATAGAGAGAACCCCTGCAGACCCTCATGACTGTGAGTCAAGTTAAATAAGTCTCAAATCAGATTATTGGATCTTTATATGACAAGGCTCAGGTTTCAACGTGTAATGCAGTGCAACACCCCAAAAACGTAATATTTATGAATGATTAATTCTTGATAGTTGTGAAAAAATACATTTTGAACTAGAAAAATATTTAAAACAAATAATATATATATATAATAAATAATAATAGTATCTTCAAAAACATTTTTTGGAAATCTTTTCATGACAATGTGGCACATGTGTTTTAAATTAGAAATGAGAAATTTCTCCTTTTCTTTATCATGGAAATTCTTACTTGTCATTGACCCTAAGACTGATTAGTTGACTATTAGTTCAATCAACTTAGCTTTTGGAAATATGTAGTTATGCAATATGTAGAAATATACACATATCCTTAATCTGAACCAGAACCATTACATTTTGTCAACCAACACACATTAAATAATTCCCATCACTAATGATGACTGTACCAATCCCTAGAGGAACATTGTTTTGCGGCAGTGTGTTGTTAACTTGAGAGATTTTGATGCACAACAAATATACAGTACATTTCATTATGAACAACATACATTTACACATATAAATGTTTACACAGCACTTCTTTTTTATTTATGTTTAATGAGGTTTAACTACTTCCACTTGTCCTTAATTATACTTCTGCTCTCATATCTGTATTTACTGCCTTTGTCCTGGAAGTCTTCAATGGTAAAGACATGCTATATTGTACAGCGTCTATTAGGCAAACACTCAGAGTTGAATTCCACCATGGTAATCAGTCACCTGATCATATGTGCACTTCCACCCACAGCGCTGACATCCGTGAGTTTGTTTGAATTACTGTTAGTGTCTTTACTGCATTAGCACGATTGCAGGCACCTCTAGTATGGACATTTCTCTTCCTTTAGAGTTGGTGGCACTGTATCCCAGTATCTGTTAGTCACAGTTACCATTTGGCTTTTCATGCATGCATATTAAATGCAATCTACAACTGAAAAAAAAAAAATTTCAGACAGTGTCGTTTTGAATACTCTTTTGTCTAATAATGATTTCTTGTCAGTGTGTTGTGTTAATTCTGTTAATAGGTAACCTGTTGGTGTGGTAGCCATTCTTTTAGAGAATCGATTCTGTCGAAGTTGAGATTTTTGAGGCATGACAGTAGTCAATGTCACTGGTCAACATCGTGTCAACACTAGTAAACGGTTCTACTTTCATGGTATTGACTCAACTTAGTTGACAATCTGTGTATGATCGATGTATGTACAGACCAGGGATGTTTCCCAAAAGCATTGTAAGCCTAAGTAGATCATAGAGAACATTGGTGCCAATGGTTTCTACAATCCAGGATCGCTGATGACCCATATAATGTGTATGATAGCACATGAAATGTATGTAAAATTGCTGAAATTATTTTATTACTAAAATATTTGCACATCATCAACTGACAAGATTATGTAATTGGCAGTTTTTTGGAATCTGGCAAAAACACATGCTTATTAACAGATGCTGGTCTCAAAATGTATAATCTTGGCCATTATATTAGCCTGTCTTTAGGCTAAACAGTGTGAAAAAGAATGTATTCACAAATTCTTCCTAAAAAAAAAACAATAGAATTATTAGTTTCCACATTCTCACTGTGTGGCAAATTGTGCACCGTGAACACCAAGGTCATGGGTTTCAGTAGTTAACATAAACAGAGGAAAAGTAGCACAGTGGAAAATTATTGACCTAGCTTCTCAATAAATGGTGCTAATAAAGCGTCAAACTGAATTTTTTTTTTTTTTTTACAGTTTCAGCCTTAAATTTTTGTATGCTGAAATTTTTGTGCATCACTAAATGGCAGAATTTTACCCCTTGAAATTTTTTTTTTAGGGTCTCCTACTATTTTAACCAGTTGGAAAGGCTTTCTGCTTACAGAAGCTTGTTTCCGCCACTAAATAAAAAATAAAAAAGGTAAATGCGACTTTTTATCTCACAATTCTAACTTTTTATTTTGACTTCTTTTCTGAGAATTGCAAGATATAAACTCATAATTACGAGATATAAAGTCACAGTTCTGACTATTTTCTTGCATTTGCATGATATAAACTCGCAATTCTGACTTATTTTCTGATATAAACTTGCAATGGCAAGTTAAAGTCCAATTCTGAGGAAAAAAGTTTTTTCTCAGAATTGCGACTTTATGACTCACGCAGTTCTGACTTTATAACGCACAATTGTGAGTTCATATCTTGCAATTCATGGTTTTCAGTAGTTTACATAAACAGTGGAAAATAATTGACCTAGCTTCTCAATAAATGGCGCTAATGAAACGTCAAACTGAAAATTCTTTTTTTTTTTTGCAGTTTTGCAGAAATGTTTGTGTATCACTACTAAACTGCGATATATAAAGTCACAATTCTGACTTTTTTCTTGCAATTGTGAGATATAAACTCGCAATTGCAACTTTATCACGCAATTCTGACTTTATAACTCACAATTCTGACTTTATTACTCGCAATTGTGAGTTTATATATTGCAATTCTGACTTTATAACTCGCAATTGCGACTTTACAGTATATCACGCACTTCTGACTTTATAACTCACAATTCTGACTTTATATCACACAGTTCTGACTTTATAACTCGCTAGAGCGAGTTTATATCACAGAAGTCAGAAATGTGAGATAAAAAGTCGCAATTACCTTTTTATTTTTTTATTTAGTGTTGGAAACAAGCTTCCATACATTGGTTGTGATTCATGTAGTGAAATGCTGACATCTGGTTGGCTGAGATGTCTTTGGAGGCGGGGTTTTAGAGAGGGGGCGTGTCATTGAAATGAGCAAAATGTTGGAAATTAGCAAACTGGCTTACAGCAAAACCTGTAATAAATTTGATCTGAATAGGCATTTGATGCTTTTGTGTGTGATGTATTTGTTAATATTAACACCGCTGTGCCAGGCTTTGGCTGTGCTATCTGTGGCCGCAGTGTGTTGTTTTGAGTCAAGCCAAGGACCTCGGGGGTAGGATGAAGGTCAGGCAGTGTGGTTGAATGAGCCGCCCCAGCAGAGCAGATCCTTTTCTCTCCTCGTGCTCCTCCCATGAAAATATCAGCATCATGTTAAGCGCTGTCACCCAGCCTCTGTGCTTCTACACAAGGGACGCTTTGTTCTTTTCTCCAGGGTGTGTGTGTGTATTTATGTGTGTGTGTGAGGAGTTCTTGGGGACAGGAGGAGGTCCGTGGGTGTGTATAAAAGGAGGGAGAGTGAGGTCTTGACCTTAGGGTCACTGTACGACCATAGCGCACTGTGAAACTATTTACTTCTACTGTACAAAGTAGTGGGAGAGAATGGGAACAGGAGGTCATTTCATTATAAACAATCAGGAAGACAAAGCAGAATGCTTGGCCTCATTAATGCAGGAAGGAACGCTTGCTTAGAACACATTTCCATCCTTTAATTAAAGGACTGTTTTGCCGGTTAGCAGATCTCTGTGAGGATTCCTTTGCATAGTGAAAGACTGTATATCTAGCTGGATTATTTGCATTAGCCCCCAATGTTTGCAGTACGCCTGTGCCTTTTATCATAAGCCTTAACATTTGATTAAGTCAACACATAATAAAATGATCCTCCTTCTTCTTTTAGAGATAAACTATGTATATCTGGCCAAATTGGCCTTAGGATGTTAGTATTGACATTAAGCAGAGACCTCAGTTATTAAACTATGGTTGTTAAGAGAGAATCATGGAGTGTTAAAAGAATATTCTTGGTTCAGCTCAGTTTAAAATAATTTAAACTCGTCCCTTCATTTCTAAAAACAAACAAAATGTGTTGTTAGTCAAGAAATTACAATAGAAGTCTATGGGGTGATGATAATAATGGAGTGAGTCATTTCTGTAAACAAACTCTTTTGTTTGTTTTTCTGAGTCAAATTATTTTCTGTGCTATCGATACAGCTTAAATTAGATTTTACCCGCTATATTGCTTCAAGGTTTTGATATGCTTTGGCCTTGTCAAAGTCGCTGTTGGTTATGGTTTTTTAAGCCATCAACATTCTGATTAGTTGTCTGTGTAATGTTTAGACTCAGGACAAACACATGAAAATACAAGATGAACTTTGGTAGGGAGATTAGATGAGGAATCTCTCCTATGATTTTTAAAGACATAGTTCTGTCATCATTTATTCACCTTGTTGTTTCTAACCTGTATGACGTTCTGTGGAACACAAATGGAGATATTTTATTGAATGTCCAGGATGCTCTTTTCCATTTAACACAAATATGGCTGTCAAGCTTTAAAAAAGCACAAAAAGCTGCCATAAAAATCTTCCAAGCCTTCCTAGTCTTCCAAAGCGATACAATAGTTTTGTGTGACGAACAACCCAAAGTTGTTATTCTGTGATGTAGCTCTAAAATCACCAGTATTCAAACCTGGTGCTTCGTGATCGATCGTGAGACACGCAAGAGCCAATGATGTGGTCTGACAGTCTTCAAGCATGAATGCAATTTGAAAACTGGATTTTCAGCAAATAATGACTTGTGCATGATATTTCAACACAGTCTAATGACAGTGCACAACTGTTTTATGTTTTGGCAAATTGGTGCAAGTTCGCACAGTCATTTGTACATACATTTTTGTATGACCTGCTCATGACCCACTGAGGATCATGTGAGGTTTAGTGATGCACGTAAATTCTTAGTTTTTTTTTTGCAAATTGTAAATTTTCCGCATCATACAATTTCATATAAAATTGCAATTTCGTGAAACACTTGCATTTTCTTCCAAGATCGCTTTGGATATTTAGCTGATTTATATTTATATTTGGATATTATGATGAATAAAGAGGTATTTCTTGACCCTGTTAAACCTGACATATAAAATAATAGTCTGAGATTTTTTTTCATTTATGAAACCTTTAGACACGAAAAATAAGAATGTGTAAGTGTTCATCTTGAAATAATAACAATATAAAAGTTATTCTTACATTTACTTTATAAAAACCAGTAAAGTTTATCCACTAACCATTCAGAAACGTCCAGTTTCATTCTAAAAGTTGTAACTTCTTCCTGAGTCTCACCATCAGTGTCCGACTCCGGTTTGAACAAGGTAAGGCTGAACACTGTTACTGACAATCCTCAATCTGGGTTAGGGTTAGGGTTAGGGTTTTGACATAAAATTTGTATTTGTAAAATTGACAATACTGCAGTCTTTCCAACTATATACAGTATAAAAATACTTGTGTATGATCAATCCTGATGCTAATTAGGAAAAAAAAGAGACCTATTTAGGTCTCAAAATACTTTATTCAAAAACCTGTATATAGTTTTACCTTTTTCTTTTTTTACCAGAATGGCTACAGGGAAGTATTAAAATAGACAATGATAAGTTCCCAATAAAAATCTGTCATGTACATCTGAAACCACCACCTTGTTTTTTCATAAATCTTTTCAACGTGACCTTTGTTGTCAGTCAATTTTTTAGGAAGAGCAAGCACTGATGACACGTGCACTTATCTCTAATAGGCTGAAGCAGATCCGAGTGTAGATTTCTCAGAAAGCTGCAGTGTTATACAGGCCAATTTATCCTGCAGTGTGGACACTGCATCCAGGCATTTCCCCTTTCCTCTGTGACTCATTAAACCAGCACACCATCCCTGCTGGTTCTGCTGCTGGAGCATTTGTGTGTTTCTGCCTTCAATAATCCGTGTGATCTGAGACTTACCGTTTGTTTGCAGCTGTCCCAGCGGTTAAAACTGACCACAAGAATTACAACTGGGTGTTGTTAATACTGCACCATAGATAGGTCCTATTTATAGAACAATTCATACAGTCGTAAATCTATTTTTAAGCTGTGCACGTGCATGCACGCTCTCTTTCTCTCTCCTACAGATTAATTGTAGTACATTGATGTGGAAGGGGTGTTTGTATTCTGGACTGATGACTCAGAAATCTAGTTTCAAGTCTTTTAATAGCCTGTATGTTTCCTACAAGCAGGCACGATTTTCATGCCTTGTTTTCTCCTTTGTTCTGTCTATACATATGTGGATTTACATGCATTTGTGTTCATGCCAGCAACATGGTGCTTTGTGTGTGATCTTGAGTGCATTAGCCTTATTGTTTAAAGGGATAGTTCACCCCAAAATAAAAAAAAAACCTGTCATTATTTACACATTCATAAGTAAGAGAAATTTCATGAACAAATAATTCTTTTGAGTCGGATCTTTTCAGTGAATCATTTGATCTGGTTCACAAAACCAATTTGCACGATTCATTGATGAAGTGGACTGATCCAGTTCTTCAGTTCAGCAACATGAATAACATGAGAGTGAGTAAATAATGACAGAATTTCCATTTTTGGTGAACAGGGCTCCTTAGCAAACATCCAATGGATGACTTAAAATCATTTAAATTATTTTTATTAATACAATATTAATATATTAAAACAATTAAAATGCTAAAAAACATACAGTCAGGTTGCAAACTGAAATCATATTTCTTTTTTTACCCTCAATAACTGTTTTTATTGAGGAACATACAGTACAGTTCTTGAAATTTATAGAATCACAAAATCAATTGTGGTTAATTAATTTACCTATAATTTACACCACTCCCAGTTTCTGATAATAATGTATTGTAGTTAATATATATTATATTTACAGTTCAGTTAATATTATATAAGGGGCCTTCGAATATTGTGTGGACAGTGGGAGTTCTTTGAATCGAAAAGGTTAGAACCACTGATGTAGAGTCCATTGAGTCCATTACTAAAAATTAGGGCATTAACGCATGCAATTAATTCAAAATCCTTAACGCATTAAAATAATTTAATGCAAATGACACAAATAAATTACTGATGCATGTAAAATTGCATCATTAACGTAATTTACGTCAGTGATCTTAGAAGTCGGTAGTTTTTCACACTGAACATCTACAATGGTACAAGCACCTGTAACCCTGGTAGGTGGAAGTTTCTATTCTAACCCTTCTAGGGATGGGCATTTTTGGCAATTTTTCATTTTGATCATCGATAGATTTCAAAAACGAGTAATCGAGTACTCGGGAGGCGGGGCGTGTGCGGGGGGGGCGCTCCCGCCGTGATTCATTTTCACGGGCAAGGACAGAATTTACTATAGATTTCTATAAAGTTCTCATTATAATGCTATGTTTATGGCAGATTTGTGCTTTATTTTCATCTACATTATTATTATTGCAACTTTGCGAATGCAAACGTGACCTTGACCGAAAGTGTAACTCCTATTGTGCTTTAAAACGTAAGCCAACGAAACGAAAGCACAACAAATTCACATTCTGTTAGGCTACATTAGTGTCACTATTGTAATTTTTTATTTATTCTAATATTTCAGCAATATTTTGGATTCAATTTGCACTTTCTGAGCAATCAATCTGATCTTATTTTACAGAATGAAAATCACTGATGATCATAGGCGCCGACTTATGTTTCTGCCGGTGGGTGCCTACTCTCCATGAGAAAAAGCACGTTGAGATTCGTGACAGGACAAAGCTTGAGCGCGTCCAAAAAGAATTCCGCGTCCGAGCAGAGAGATTCGTGCTCGTGAATTACATGGATGCGCTCTCACCTGCGTTACAAATGCACTCTCAATATTAATGAAATAGAAACTGCCTCAAATGGACTAAAAAAAACGAAAAGAAAGCCATGTCTGAAGGCTTCAATCGATTTTTATTGGTTGAAATGAAATTTTTTTGTTTTTCTGTGGGTGCTCGGGGGGCTCGGCGCCTATGCTGATTATGAATATAATTTAAAGAATAATTTCACCACAAGATAAAAGCTTGGCGCTGCATTGAACTGTATTTTCATCAATCTTGTCAAAGTGAAGCCAGACATTCTCTCTGCTGTGGCAAGCTAAACAATCAGAGCTCAGGGCGCCGCCCAAAGTGCCGCTATAACCAATCAGGAGAAGAAAATGTTTTTTTCAATCATCGTTTAAATGATCGATCGTCGCTGTCACGGTCGAGTACTCGATCGCTGTTGCACATCCCTAAACCCCTCTACCCGTTTTCCCTTCTCTGTTTTCAATCAGATCATTTTAAGCTGCTAAACTCCTGGAAAATTTTCAGTCCAATGATCGGGTAAGTGACTTCATCCAAACAATCAATCCAAACCAGTGCTAATTTAAAGAAAACCAGGCTGATTGCATCATACGAGATGGCAGAGATAATAGAGACTCACGTTGCGTTTTTTTGTGAATTATTCATTCCAGTGTGTGTTTAGCTTTAAAACACAAGCTCTGTCATATTCTGTGATTGTTTCTGAAGAGCGAAATACAGACTGAATGGAACGTCAAAACATCCCACCACTGTATGGCCAGATGATACGTAAACTGCGTTTCTCGGCTGGATAAAACAAACAGCTTTCCTGTAGCTCAGTGGTTAGAGCATGGCACTAACAATGCCAAGGTCGTGGGTTCGATCCCAGGGATTGCACATACTCAGATACAAATGTATAGTATAATGCAATGTAAGTCGCTTTGGATAAAAGCGTCTGCCAAAAGTGTAAATGTAACAAACCAGCGTCTTGCTAATAAAATTTTGATGGATGAGGTTTGCAATTAAGGTAAAGACAATTTCAGTCACCAAGTGAAATTTTTTGGAAAGACACCTAAATTTACCTTGAAAAAAGCTTGCAGAAAGTACAGTTTTCTGAACCTTCATTCTTATGGTTTACTTTGCTGGATATAGCAAATTATGAGAAAATGAACATTGTATACACATACATAATTTCACGATAAGTGTGCGATTAATCGCGAAAAACTTTTATTTGCTTTTAAAAACTATTATAGCCCTACTAGAAATACTATAATTGAAAACTTTTAAAATAATTAAAAATTGCACCATTTGTCCTGGTTCCATCAGCTTCAGCCGGAAGAATTCACATTTGCTTTGACTTGGATTACTTCAGGGAACTTCCTTTCTCTTCCTGTCTAGTATTTCATTGTGACAAAGTTTCCTTTAGGACTAGATCATGAATACACTCTGGCTGGAGATAGACTGCTGTAGACTAGTGAGACGGATCTTAAATCTAAATCTGATCAGTGTGACATTATGATCCATGGGACACATTTTCAATAGTAAAATGGGGGAAAATTTCCCAGACTTACATTGAAGACATGATGCAAGCAATATCTAAAGACCAGAATAGCATCCTTCTGTAGAAAACGTTAAAAAGAACATTTATTGTAGAAAAAAACAGTGGCAAGGAAGTGGTTATTGCAGTGCCACGGTGGACAATTCTGTCTGAAAACATGGTCATGATCCCATTTAATCTAAATTTGATTAAATTTAATACATTATTTAGGGATTTCAATTGTTTGTTTATTTTAGTTTTTCTCTTTTTCAGTTAGTCATCTGGTAGGTATTCCAGAATGCAAGGTTAACTTACCGTCACGTATACCCTGAACTTTCGGTTGATTAACCCAAACTTTGCTTACTCAGGCTATGTTGGTTCCAGAACTCCTGTGAAGAGTTAGTTCACTAAATTGTAAAATTGTGTACTTTAGTTGTTACTTGTTTTGATTAAGTACTTACTTTGAGACAGCTAAAAATAGTGTGTTCTATATAGTATGAATCTGGGTAATATGAATGAATCTTGTGGTCTTCTTTCTCCGTGCCATACTTTAGTAACACAGAATTGTTTATGACAACTGTGAATTAGGATTATATTGTTTATTTAAAAATGTGTACTTGCAAAGATAATGGCCCGGTTTCACAGACAGGGCTTAGCCTAAGCCAGGATTAGGTCTTAGTTCAATTAGGGTATTTAAGTAGCTTTTATAAACGTTCACTAGAAAAAAACATTTCTGGTGTGCATCTTGAGACAAAACAATGACACTGACATATTTTAAGATCTGTCAGGACAAGTTACTTTCAGTTACAACAGCTCAAACATGCATTTTAGCTCATCAAACCATGCCTGCCTAGCTCGACGTGATCTAAGATACTATCTAAAATATTAATAAAGATAACAAGTTTTATCATTAGAAAGTTCTAAAGGTTTACTGTCAATCTACGGTGTCTTTTTTGATATAGATGCTCCAGCACCAGTAATTGTAATTTGCATTGGTCGTGCAAATAACAACATGAAAAATCAAACGGGACTTCATACCTTTATAATGAAATAGCGATCGTGAGATGAATCCAATCCGTGGCACTTCTGTAAAATGTCTATGAGTGTCCATTGAAAAACAAAAAAACAGTACTTTTTGTCCTCAAAAGCGTTAAATCCATGAAATATTGATACATTATCCACTGTTTGCATCTCATTTCTTCTGAATGATCTGCTCTCCATCATTGTTCTTGAAGAAATTAAGTCAGTATGAAACAGACATGTTTAGCGCCAAGTGAAGCTCACTCAATCCTATTCAGGGTAAAAATAGGAAACATAATTCCTCTCTCTAAAGAACTTTGAGGAGAACATATAATCAATATGTTTTTCTCCAGCGTACATAAGTGTACAGGGGTTTTTTTTCCACAGTGGATGCATAAGAGGCACGTAGTTCATATTAAATACATGGACTCTGACAAAAATAAAGAAATTATTGAGACAGATTTTTATCATAATAATATAATATTTGATAATAAATCCTTAGACCTTTCTAATAATTTATAGACATACTGCTTGCATGTTAACGGGTAACCCCACATTTTGTCATACAAGTTTTAAATATTATTTTCTAATTATTATAGTTATATTTATAATTAAATACTAATGATAAGTACTTTAATAATGAAAGTTATCACAACAGTATTATTTCTTATTTGGTTTAATATTTTTATTTAGCAATAATGATAATAATAAAAATAATTAGTCAAAATAATATATTAGCACACAATGTCGGTCCAAATTGTGCAGCCCTACAAACAAGCAAAACAAGCCTGGTAATGTTTATAATTGTTTTTTTTCATTTGTTTTATAAAATCGCATTTTAAATCGCAAATTGCAATTTTAACCAGAAAAATCGCAATTAGATTTTTTCTCCAAATCGTGCAGCCCTAACCTGAGCAGCGTTTATGTTGTAAAACTGTATATGATCGTATATATCTCACAAACAAATGAGCCCGCGTCCAAAGTATAATTTTTCAAAATGCAGCAGTTTTATATCCTCCCGCCATTGTCATTGTAGTAAATCTCAGGAACAAAACTTTTAGCCAATGCCACGATCCAGCAACTTGTGTGCTGTTTATCTTCTGCATGCGTACACATCTACAGACACACATCTGTCTCGAGTCTTGACCATTAACGCAGCAAGCCATATTATTTTATAAATGTAGGCCTATAAAATAATCCAGAAAAAAGCACAAATACAGCAGAGATTCCAAATTCAGTGGCTGGAATTAGCTGAGGTAAAGTGACGGCTCACAGACAGAAGCGGCAAACCTGTCACTCAAGTGACTACGCCCTTAATTATGCAGACCTTTAAGGCTTAATATAATTCAAACGGATGAGTTATAAAAAAATTCACCCCCCTCAGAGTTGTCATGAAGGGCAAAATTAGCAGTATAGACCAAAACCACAATTTGATCCAGGCTGTAAACATGTTTTTTTCTGCTGTAAAGTTGGCCGTTTTAACATGGGACTCAATGAGATTCTGCTCTCTTTTGGAGCCTGTCCCTAGCGGCCAGTCGATGAATTGCAGTTTAAGTCACTTCCGTATTGGCTTCAAGAGAAACAGGGAGAGGTTTGCCCCTTGTTTGAAACACAAGACTCCAAACCCGCTAGATTTAAATAGTCAGTAACAGCCACCGCATTATCATTTGTTCGCGAAACGACTTGCTTTAAACAACTGTCGCATGCAACTTGGCTGTATCGTGGTTAGTAGATGAGGTGCAGACTCGTTGGTAGCCGAGGAGCGGATCCACGGTAGTGAAGGCAGAGTAACTATATCAGTCTATAATCCACTTTGAAGCGGTACTGCAGTGGAAAAGCAAACTGAAAGTAAAGCGAGCCGTGCCGAACCAAGCCGAGTCATACCACGCAGTGGAAAAGCGCCATAAGCGTCTGACAAATGTCTTATCTTGTAAAATGCGCGCTCAATAAAAAAGCAAAGAAAGATAAACATGAAGAGTGAGAGGGCTCATGTTAGATCACCTGCCACTATTTTATTTCTTTGGGAATAAAATCATACTTCTCTTTCTTTCTCTCACTTTCACTGTCTTTCATTCTTTTTGCTCTTTCTATCCATCTTCTGAACCTATGAGTTGATGTCCCCTCTCTGAAACCAATTAGCACACAAAATACACGAGGCCCAAACAAACACGCTCGCACATACACAATAGAATCTCCTGTTTCCTCCAGCCAACACCCTCCCTCAGGGCTCTTTGAAACATAACAGTCATCAGCTGTTGCGTGTGAGTGTGTGTGTGTGTGTGTGTGTGTGTGTGTGTGTTTGTGAGCTGGCAAAACTAAATTACATTTCTCAGTTCAGACCTTTTATTAATTACAAATCATGTTAGAAGTTTAAATGAATTATGTGGGAATGTTTTCCACAATCCACTGACCACAGCGCTCAAAAATGCCTGCTTGTATTCTCTGGGGAAGAATTGCTAGTTTCTTCTTCTTCTTACTCACATTTTTTGTATTCATTTGGCTCTTTTTGAGTTCATATTTACTAGATGGTGTCATGTTTGGTTGGTGTGGATTATATATAAAAAGTCAAAATGCCAGTGTTGTTATTGTTAATTAAAACTATTAAAAATAAGTTTTGTTAATTGGAATAAAGATGCAGTAAAATGAAATGTAAATATTAGAAGGAAAAACTTAAACTTAAAAAATATAAGCTACAAATGTTTTTAAATTAGAAATGTTGACTTGAACTGAAATAACTTTATGTTGAAGTAACTAAAACTATTTTAAATAGAAATATTATTTTTTAAAAACTAATAAAATGACAAAAGCTCAAAGCAAAAGAAATAAATTGAATATGAAAACTAAAAATATAAAAATAAAAGCTAATTCAAAGTGTTAATACTATAATGGTATATCAATAATAAAAAATATTATTTTTATAGAATTATTTATATGCATATAAGTAATGAAAACTAAAAAACACTGCAAAATAGATGCTGTTTTTTTGGCTTTGTTTGGTCACCTGATTTATTGTTTTGATGGGCTATAGAATATTTGATTCTATTATGTTGGTATAACATATGAGAACCTACACATTAATAAATGATAACTATTTCAAACAGTAGTGTGCAATATCTGGTCATGTGATCTAATCTAATGGTGAACTGCACTAAATTTAGGTTTCATAATTCGTACAGTATTTGCATATTCTGCACAGTACAGAAATTGTAGTATTGCAGTATGTAGCTATGCAGTATTAGAAGGGGATGCTGAGAAGTGTAGTCTGCAGTGTGCTTTAAGTCTGAGGAGAATGTGATACTCTTTTCGGTGTTTCTGTAATAATTACTGTCTCCAGCACCACTGCATGCTAATAATGCCAATGATGCGTCCGCCCAAATCCACTGCGGATATGAGGAATGTTTCAGCTGTTGATAATAGATGATTTATGTTTAGTTCACACCTCAATGTTGGATCTTTTTATCTTTTCATCTTAGTTTCCTTTATATAGACAGAGTCAGAGGGGGATTATGGGATGGGTGTGGTGCCATGGCAACTGTATACATTTTGACACACCTAACTTTAAGACCCATAAGGATGTGAACATACGAACTTAAATGATCAAAAAATGACTAATGAATCTATTAGTCTTAAAAAAGATGTTAAAACTTTTTCTCTGTTTATTATGTAGAGGAAAAAGTAAGCCATTTGGAGGTTGACTTCCCAACAAGATTTATTGGTGTTTATTTGAGAGGCCCATCATGACAACTTCTGGCTTAACCAATGGCATGAGTTTGAGACGGGACATCCTGTTTGTTCAATCAGTTGCAGAGGGTCTGTCTATTGTGGAGGAAATTACACACTTTGTTTCTCATTCACTTGATCTTGCAGAGATTTTAGCCCACATGTGATGAGTAAAAAATGAGCTGTGAAGAAACCCATCGACTGATATCTCTAGTCAATGCAGCTTAGCCAGTGAAGGTAGTATTAGCCGAACATGTTACAGTGGGTTCTGGATGTATGTACTATCCAAATATTTTTGTCATTCTCCATTTCATTCTCATTTTTTTCCTTTTCACAGTTGATGTACCTATAGCAGAACACTCAACTTCTGAGTGAAATTACTGTGATAAGGTGAAACCCTCACTCTTCCTCCTAAAACTTGCTCTGTCCTCTTTCAGTTCTTTTGGTCAATATTTTTACCACACAGGCTTATCTGTTGACCAGCAGGCCGGGGTTTCTCTGACTGTGCACTTTGCTATCATGGAAGTTGTTTTATTTTGTGCCATATGCAGGATAAGAGATTTCAGAGAGGTGCTACTCTCTGCTGGCCAGGGTTGTTCTAGCCATCCGTATGGTCTTAGTTCAAGTAAAGTTAAAAAGATTTGTGACTTTTTAACTACAATTTAGTTTGAAACTCAGCACTTTATTTAGGTGCACTATTTGTCCCTAACACAACACTTTGAAGTTATTTCTGATATCATAATATTTGATCATTTTGTTGTGTTTTATCTTAATTATTGTAGACAGAGTAGTATAGATTTTAATATAAGCCATTTATCAGATATTGGCCATAACATGAAAATAATTATTGGCTTGTCAGGACCGTAACTTTTTTTGACCAATATCGAATATTTAGCAGCTGGCTATTTAATTGTTTTAGTTATTTACTTTTTTACAAAATGCTATATATATATATATATATACACTACCAGAAAAAAGTTTGGACACGGTAAGATTTTTAATGTTTTTAAAAGAAGTTTCGTCTGCTCACCAAGGCTGCATTTATTTAATTAAAAATACAGTAAAAACAGTAATATTGTGAAGTATTATTACAATTTAAAATAACTGTTTTTTTTTTTTGAATATATTTTATAAAGTAATTTATTCCTGTGATCAAAGCTGAATTTTCAGCATCATTACTCCAGTCTTCAGTGTCACATGATCCTTCAGAAATCATTCTAATATGCTGATCTGCTGCTCAAGAAACATTTATTGTGTACAATATTTTTTTTTTCAGGATTCTTTGATGAATAGAAAGTTCAAAAGAACAGCATTTATTTGAAATATAATCTTTTGTAACATTATAAATGTCTTTACTGTCACTTTTGATCGATTGAATGCATCCTTGCTGAATAAAAGTATTAATTTCTTTAATTTCTTTTCAAAAAAATAAAAATAAAAATTCTTACTGACCCCAAACTTTTGAACGGTAGTGTATAATGTTACAAAAGCTTTGTATTTCAGATAAATGCTGTTCTTTTGAACTTTCTATTCATCAAGGAATTCTGAAAAAAAAAAGTACTCAACTGTTTTCAACATTGATAATAATCATAAATGTTTCTTGAGCAGCAGATCATCATATTAGAATGATTTCTGAAGGATCATGTGACACTGAAGACTGGAGAAATGATGCTGAAAATTCAGCTTTGATCACAGGAATAAATTACTTTATAAAATATATTCAAACAGAAAACAGCTATTTTAAATTGTAATATTTTACAATATTACTGTTTTTACTGTATTTTTAATTAAATAAATGCAGCCTTGGTGAGCAGACGAAACTTCTTTTAAAAACAATAAAAATCTTACCGTGTCCAAACTTTTGACTGGTAGTGTATGTATATATGTGTATATATGTGTTTTTGGTTATAACGTGAAAATAATTACCAGCTTGTTAAATATTTGAGCTGATACTGGACATTTAATTGTTTAATTATTGTTATTTTCAATGATATTTTTTTTATTTATCAGCCATCTGTTATCCGTAATGGTTATTGGTTATAACATGAAAAATGTTTATATATTTTTTAATACTATAATAGATTGTTTTTGGGTGGTTATTGGCCATAAATATTGAAAATTTATTGAATTTATTTACTGAATATTTATGCTGATACTTGACAGTGTATTTATTTACTTATTTTTACAAAATGGCTTATATTTTTTAACAGTATAGATTTTTTTATATATATTGTCTGAATATTAGTCAGTGTTGCCAATAACATGAAAATAATTATCAGCTTGTGGTGAAATTTTAAAAATTTTGTAGTAAGTTGTAACTTTTGCCTATTTATGATACATCTAGACTAAGCTGAAACTTGTGGACTGCTGATACAACCAGGCCATGTTACTTAAAGTCAATATGAAATGTAAGTTGCGATAGTCTTTTCTTCCCGATTGTGGCGTATATCTGAGTGAAACGGCTTCTCGAATGAAAAAAATGATTTTGTCCTTGTTGATTGGATGGTTGCATGGTTATGGTTTGCTATTGGTGGATCTCATGCGAGTGACAGGTTGCCCCGCCCTTGCGCCAGTAAACACATCAACGGAGAAGAAAAGAGATGTTGCTGCAAGAGGGAGGGGAAGTTATTTAAAAGATGTAAATATAAACTATGCTTTGTTTTGTTTCTTGTGAAAGAAAGCCTCAAACAGTATATAGTGTGTCTGTTTAATTGTGTATCTGATGAAACAAAGGTTTAATCATGGTGGCTGAGCTCGTTAGGCTGAAATATGAAATACGAGGGTGGGACAGTGGGAATCTTTCTCTCACACGCTCTCGCAGAAGAATAAAGAATATGAATGGTGCACATTGTTGCTGTTGCTCATGTTTTTGAGGGGGTGGAGGTTGGGGTGGGTGAGTTGGGAATTTTTTTTGAATGAAGACAAAGCATGTGGTTCACTGAAACTGCATTATCCTTGAGGAATTAAAGATGGCATCCTGAATCCATCTGACCATCATTTGTGTGTGTTACTCTCAGAAGAAGATGGCAAAGTAACAGTAGATACCAAAGATGGACAAAGGACAAAGTAACAGAAAAAATATTACAGAAATGAAAGTAGTGATTGCAATGAAATTAAAGCCCTATCAATAAAATGCTACAGAAAATAATATCAAATCATTCCTCAAATGATAAAAAATAGTGTTAAAGTAAGGGGAAGGCATGGCATACCAGCATTATATATGAAATGTTATTCATGTTAAACTTAGATTTGTGTGATAATAATGCCTTATAACCTTGTACCCTATGTGTGTGAACTCATAAGTCATGGACATTCTTCTTAAAAAGCCATGTAAAAATACATTTTTTAAATGCTTATTATTTAATAAAAAATTGCTTTTTGTGAGTGCAAGCTCATGGAAAATAATTGGTCAAAAGTTGTAGAAACTGTAATAAAGTGAATGATCACACTTCAAAGGAAAACCTGTCTCGAGGAACTAGAACTTCATCTACATCTCCTTTGGGCCCTGTCATACACCCGGCGCAATGTGGCGCCAGCGCGACGCAACTGTTTTTTGCTAGTTTCAGCCCGATACAGTTATCATTTTCACGTCCTGCGCCACGTTGTTTAAATAGCAAATGCATTTGCACCCATTTGTGCGCCCATGGGCATGCTGGTCTGAAAACGAGGTGTGTTCAGGTGCATTGTTGGCGTGTTGCTATTTTGAGGCAACTGAAATAGACTGCGCCACTGACCAACTGAAACCTGGTCTAAAGTCAATGATGCAATATTTGTTTTGTTATTTTTTTGCTTGCAAATTCCACCATGTAAATAGGGAATCTGCTATGGCGTGAGTGCAACTGGCTTCTAAAGGGAATGGGAGATGAGACTTGGTTTATTGCACGTTATGCCCAAAACACACCCATTGCTCATTAAGAGAATAGGGACAACCCTTTTAGACCATGCACCGGGTACGCCAACCATTTTTCCCATCCTTAAACTAGCAAAAGTGTATTCGGACACGCCCTAAGTGCACTTGCGCCGTATGCTTTATACCATGCACTTAGATCGTTAAAATAGGGCCCTTTATGTGCTCCAGAACCTCTCAAATATGTTGTGTTTGATTGTAGTCTCCAATCTGTAATTACGTCATTGTTGTGTCATTCATGTGTTATCATATCGTAAACTTAATTATTCTGACGTGGCTTTAATAGGTTAGTTCACCCAAAAATAAAAATTATCATTTGCTTACCCTATTGTCATTCAAAACCTGTAATACTTTCGTTCATCTTCAGAACACAACTGAAGATATTTTTTATGAAATCTGAAATCTGTCCCTCCATAAACAGCTACGCAACTGAAACTTTGACGCTTCAAAAAGTTCATAAAGAGATCGTAAAACTAATCCATATGAATTGAGTGATTTTTCTGAAGAGACACAATCGATTATATGATAAACAGATTGAATTTAGGCTTTTATTCACATAAAAACATTCATCAACTCACACATACATCAGTTGTGGTAAACGGAAGCTGTGCGAGAACCAATGAGGTTCATTCTCGTGTTACGTTGCGTCAGTTATAGGGAAGACGGTCTGCCGGAAACTAGTTATTTTACTTTAAATGTTATTTACTTTACGTGTTAAATATGGATATTTTTCTTACGCAAATGCATCGCATCACTTCAGAAGGCCTTTATTAACCCCTGGAGCCGTGTGGAGTACGTTTACGTTTATGGATGGAAGCACTTTCTTCAGCTCATACTCATTGGTCCTGTTCACTACCATTATAAAGCTTGGACGCGTCAAAATATTTATTAATATTTCTCTGACTGTGTTCATCAGAAAGCAGAAAATTATATACACCTAGGCTTGAAGGTGAGTAAAGCTTGGGGTAATTTTCATTTGAAAGTGAACTAGGGCTGCACGATTAATCGTAGTCGATTCGAAATCGCGATTTGGCTTAGTTGTGCGATTATGACATCGCAAAGGCTGCTATTTTTAATTATATAAATATGTACACAGCGTGTTAGTGAAGAGCTGCTCTGTGATCAGCAGTAAATGACGCTCCATCTGAGAGCACTGCATTAGAAAAAGCAACACACGTCAAATATACAAACTTTCCAAACATGAGAAGCCTTTATGAACTTATTTTCTTACAAAAGACAACATTTAATGTGTTTTTACTCCAAACTCACTTCATAACATCAGTTGAGTGTTTGAAATAGCATTTTGATTAGCATTGGATTATAAATATACTTTTTATTATTACGGAAATACCCGAGAAGGCTTGAAGAAAACATATATACACATGTATTGTTGTAGTCGTCTGTTTATTTTATTCATGTTTAATCAATCAAAGCATTTCTACCTTCTGTTTATTCAGTCACAGCGATAGCATGATGCCCATTGGGGATTTCCTGGAACAGCGTTTGTTATATTGTATATATTTGGAGTATTTGGAGTATCTGCTCAAGGGCGCCCTCCGGCGTCCAGTATGAAACAGACATGTTTAGCGCCAAGTAAAGCTCCCTCAATCCTATTCAGGGTAAAAATAGGAAAAATAATTCCTCTCTCTAAAGAACTTTGAGGGGAACATATAATCAATATGTTTTTCTCCAGCGTACATAAGTGTACAGGGTTTTTTTTTTCCTCAGTGAATGCATAAGAGGCGCATAGTTCATATTAAATACATGGACTCCATTTTTGATTTTGCATAACTCCTGACAAAAATAAAGAAATTATTGAGACAGATTTTTATCATAATAATATAATATTTGATAATAAATCCTTAGACCTTTCTAATGATTTATAGACATATTGCTTGCTTGTTAACAAGTTTTAAATATTATTTTCTAATTATTATAGTTATATAATTAAATACTAATGCTAAGTACTTTAATAATGAAAGTTATCACAACAGTAATATTTCTTATTTGGTTTAATATTTTTATTTAGCAATAATGATAATAATAAAAATAATTAGTCAAAATAATATATTAGCACACAATTTCGGTCCAAATTGTGCAGCCCTACAAACAAGCAAAACAAGCCTGGTATTGTTTATAATTTTTTTTTTTTTCATTTGTTTTATAAAATCGCATTTTAAATCGCAAATTGCAATTTTAACCAGAAAAATCGCAATTAGATTTTTTCTCCAAATTGTGCAGCCCTAAAGTGAACTAATAATTTAAAAATGACAGTGTGAAAGCTAAGCAAACCAGGACTAAATGTAGCATAACACACCTTAAGACCACAAGGCTTAGCCACTAGATTACTACTTGTACCTTTATATATAATGGACCTCTCCACCCTATTTGCCATTTGGTAACAGAAATTGTGGATTAAATTAATTCTTTGTCTTTCTCTAATTGTATCTAAAGTCCTAAGTTTAGAAAAAGGGAAAAGATGACTCATCAGTCCATATCACTTTTTTTTTTTTCCCATTGCTCAAGTGTCAAGGTTTTGTGGCCCTTGTACTGGGTTATGCATTTCTATGGGTTGATGTTGGATACACACAGCTTCTGAATAGCAGTCCTGTCATAAATTCCAGCTTTGACATGTAGGTTTTGTTGATGCTGGGTCAAAGAGGTTCTGATTCAATTCTCTGCTGAATTCTGAGACTGGACATTCAACAATCATCTTATTGAAAGTCTAATCCTTGTTGGTGGTTGCCAGTTTGTTGGTGTCAATGTTCTGCACAGGTCTGTTCCCCTTGACTCTTTAAATAATTTAGTATTTTCTGTGAATGATCCTTCTGCAATTTGGCCATCATCTATTTGGTCTCTTTGAAAATGTTTTTTTTTTTTTAGAAAGTTACACAACAAAATGTTAATTGTCAGACCTGTTTTATAGCTGTCAACATGAATCAACCTATTGTGACTCACCTTTGCAGCTGCACTGGTAAGTGAGATTTAATTACATCAGGAATAAGCTCTTTTTACTGAGGTTTTTCAGTTAGTTTGTCCAACCGCTGCATGTTCAAAAAAGGGTTTAAGGGATAGTTCATCCAAAAATGAAAATTCTGTCATCATTTACTATAACCATCTTTTTATTCAAACCTGTATAACTACATTTCTTATGTGAAACACAAAAAGAGATGTTTAGCAGAATGTTCACGTTGCTCTTTTCTGTTAATGTTTCTTGTCTAGTCACATTCTGTTATTAATTACATGAATTACATGAGTTATGTATATTTTCAATTCAATGTGCTGAAATTTGACAAAAAAGGCAAAGTCTGCATCACTGGATATTATCAGCATGTCCTCCAACCAATACGCCCATATGGGTTGTTTGTCACTTCCCTGAAATACGACCCATAGGAGCGTTTACTAAAGTAGTGCCCCTATTGACCATAGGACACTTTCATTTTAATGCATTGTACCCTTTTATCTGCGTCATGTTTCAGGTTTCGCGTAGCTCAGTTGGCAGAGCATTGCAACAATATGCGATCATGCGATCGTAGGTTCGATCCCAAGAAACGCATGTGCTCATAAAGTGTATATGCACCATAAATCACTAAGGGTAGGTTTAGGGTTGGGGTAGGTGTAATCGTTAATAAAAAAATGATTTTTGCTAAATGGAAAAAGGACAAATAGCGGTTAAGGGACCGTGTAAAAAGTCCACACATTGCATTTAAATGAACACGCATTTTGATTGGTAATGACGGTCATATGTCAGACGTAACACGACACTGTCATTATTTTTACGTAAATATAGGTCGTAAAAAGGTGCTTGAAAAAACTACCTATAGGGTCGTTTTTTGGAAGAGGACAGTCTCGATATTATTGTCATTTAACATTTCTATCAGAAGACAGTTGTCAAATATTAAATATTTTTCTTAACTTGCTCTTTCACTGTTAAAACTGAAGTGTTGCTCTGGAATTCAATCTTCTGTGAACAGTAAAGCCTTTTCTTTGATTTGATTGGTCATCTCAATAATTTTGACATCAATAAACGCTGTTAGAAACCTGAGGCAGACCAGCCTAAAAAAGTAGCTTTAAAAAAACTTTAATGGAGTGCATCAAAACAGCATCAAGAATATCAAATACTAGAGGGACAATTTGTCCATTTTTAATTATTGGGGGGACCTGTCCGTCCCTCTCAGTGTCTATGGTGTTTGGAAATTTAATTGTTAACTAAGAATCTTCCCAGCTCTCAAATCTCATTTGTACTTTCTAGTTTTGGTTAGCTGTAGTTTTTAAAATGTAAAATATAGTGGTCAAAATATAAACTGAAAAAGTGTTAGTACAGTTTAAATAATAACCAAAGTATGAGTATTATTTAAGAAAAAGTGTTAAGTGGTCTGTGGTTGAATGTTCTGCAGAAAAGTAAATATGTCTTCCTGTTCGCCTCTAGTCCTTCTTTAATGCTAGTAGTGCGACTGTATTTGTGTTGAAGTTAGAACCTGAAAGGCCTGTTTTAGTTAACTTAGTTAGCTCAAGGCTATCATACAATCTGTTTTTGGTGTATCTATGTACATGTCTAATATTTACACTGATTAACCTCCCATAAGAGTGTATGTTGGATGTCTTTACTTTAGCTCATGAATGCTTGACTTGGATGTGAGTGTCAGTTATTTCTGTAATCTTGCTGAACATTTAGATGATAAGAGGCTAGTTGTGGTGAAGTCTCATCACTTAGTTCTGTATGACTCTGACAGATAAGATAAACTAAAAAAATGTAATACAGGGAAATGCCTTGCTCTCCTACTGCAACACAGCTCTGTCCCAGGGTATGACAATAGACACAAAAGTTTTTACATTAAACTTCCAGATGTTTCTACTGAGTCATTGCCCGAAACAGGAAGCAGCTCAGAACTGTTTCAGAAACAGTGTCCTATCAGTCATTGCCCTAAGAGGAAATTACTTATACATTTATTTGCAATTTTCCCATCCTCCATGTTTTAATGGTACAATTTAATTTTTGGATATGCACTAGGTTTGGGTCAGTGAGTTTTTTTTTAAATTAATGTTTATTGTTTTTGAAAGAAGTCTCTTTTGCTCACCAAGTCTGCATTGTTTTGTTCAAAAAATAAAATTAATGTTATTAATAATAATGCATTTATTAATAGGTGCCTTTCAAGACACTCAAGGACACCTTACAAGCAAATGAACACATAAAACATAAAATAACAGAAGACCATTAGTTTGGCTTAAAACACAGAATCCCTCAGTGCAAGCTTAAAAACACCACAAACAATAAAAATGACTTTGACAATAACTGAAAGGCCTGTTTAAAAAGGTACGTTTTGACACGAGACTTAAAAAAAGAAAGAGTGTCACAATATTGGAAATCCTGTACAACATGTTCCTGGATCAACATCTTTGTTGATCCTGGAACAACATTCCAATCAACCAATCAGATTTGAGGGACAAGTTTACCATTTATGTCAAGTTTAGGCTTACAACCTGGGTTAGGTGCTTCCACAACAGTGTTATTCAACTATCATTTCCCTCTGATTTTAGGGATAAGTTATTGGTAGGGTCAGGTTTAGGGGTTGGGAAAAGGTTAGGACTAAATTTTCAGATAAGAATGTTGTTCCAGGATCAACAAAATATGTTGATCCAGGAACATGTCTTACTTGGCAAAATCACGGTGACCAAGATTGTTTTTTGAACCTATGAGAAGAATTTCTGTTTTGCTGCTATTAAGTTTAAGAAAATGACTTGAAAACCCAGTTTTAACTTTGGACAGACAGACAGTTTGAGAGAGAGAGAGCAGAGGAAGAACAGAAATAGGCTTAGAGGTCAAGTAGAGCTGGGTGTCATCAGCGGAACAGTGAATGTGAATGCCAAATTTTCTGAAGATGCTTCCAAGCGTAAGTAGATAGATGATAAATAGTAGAGGGCCTAATACTGATCCCTGAGGGACACCAGAAGTTATTTGAGATGACTTTTATCAAAACTGCCTTAATTGCACAAATGGAGTGCAATACTGCCTTCCGTATTCAACTTAGGACGAAAGCGTAAGGCCTCTCGCAGTTCAAAACGCTTAAGTTACATCTGACGCCTTCCGTATTCAACTTAAAACTTTCACGTAAGTTGAATATGGAAGGCAGTCTGGTGGAAGCTAGATATTTTACTTTATAACGTGTTAAATATGGATATTTTTTTACACAAACACATTGCTTCGCTTCAGAAGGGCTTCAGGAGTACGTTTATGATGGATGGATGGATTTTTTTAAGTTTCAAATGTGATTTCCATGTACTGCCATTATAAAGCTTAGGAGCTTCAAGGTGATTATTAATATAACTCCAACTGAATTCGTCTGAAAGAAGAATTTCATATATATCTAGGATGGCTTGAGGGTAAGTAAATCATGGGGTAATTTTCATTTTAAAGTGAACTAATTCTTTAAACCGAGCCTAGGAAGTACTAACAATTCCTACAGATTGTAACCTATCTAAAAAGCATTAAAAATCTTACCGTGTCCAAACTTTTGACCGGTAGTGTATATATTAAAGTGTAATTTATTCCTGATGTCAAAGCTAATTTTTCAGCATCATTACTCCAGTCTTCAGCGTCACATGATTCTTCAGAAATCATTCTAACATGATGATTTGATGCTCAAAGAATATTTCTAATTATTATCAATTTTGAAAACAGTTGTGCTGCTTAATATTTTTGTAGAAATTGTTATTGTTATTAGCTGTAATTGTTATTACATTAAAACAAACATTTATTGGAAAATAAGTGTCTTCAATAAAGAAAAGGAAAATCTAATTTAAAACATAGGTGCCAAGTTTTTAGAAATGTATTTTTTATTCATATAGTTTAAAAAAAAAATTATACCAATTTTAATAAATGTCACAATGTAATGTAGTGTAACCGTCAAGAAAAAAAAATGTTTCCTTAAACCTGGAATAATGTAAATGTAAACATCGTAAATCATTATTTAAAAAGTTATAGAAATAACTTTTTAAGTAAGCAATAAGGTACGAGAGGCTGTGCTGTAACCTGGAACCCCTTCAGCGGTGACTTATTCATGATACAGCACCAGCCTCTAGTACCTTATTGCTTTTATAAAACGGTTACCACACAATACAAATATTAAAGCCAGAAATATGTATCAATGCAACTTTCATGAAGTAAACTCTTACTAAAAGGCTTCCTTCCGCCGGAAAAAAATAGTCCCTGACCGTGAACAGCAACAGAAGTTACATTATTACGCCATTAGATGGCGGCAAAGACTGTCTTTATGAGTGTTTCAGTTAGTAGCAACGCCTTTACATTGTCAGTCACGGGAAAACCCCTTAACTGTTAAAAGGACAAGATAATACATTGGACATTTAAACAGATTTTTTATTATGAACATAGGACTGACCTGAAGGAAAATGCTAAATCTGAATGCAGGTAATAAACTCACTCACTCGATCTCTTTCTCACAATACTCTTCTACATAATACAGTAAGCTTCAATGAACAATATCAATTGAGAACAAACAGTTTACGTTGCTAAGAGTGGTTGCTAAGGGTGTTGTGTAGTGGTACACAGAACCGTCGGGTGAAGCGGTCATAGCCATGTTTTATTGTGAATAAAATACAGCTATTGACCAATCAGAATCAAGGACAGGAACTAACATCACTGCATCACTTGACTTAGATTTGCAGAACAAATCTATTTTAATTCAGAAATTAAAAAAATAAAACGTCATAGAGGTGTATTCTGTATGTACAAATCACTTTTTTTATGTATTTTTAAATCAGTAGATCCAGACAAAAACTGAGCTTCATGTCATTGGCAAAATTTTAGATGAATTCATGAAGCGTGTATTTTGCATCATGACAGAATAGCAGTAGACTGTGCATGGCGGACACAAAGCTTGGTTAAGACTGTTGGTGTGAACATGTTTCTTGTTTCAGAGGAACTTATTATCTTGTTATCTGTGACACTGATACTCTGATGAAAACAGTGAGCCATTGCCAGTTTGCAAACTAGCGTTAGCATTTCCATTCAATGCTTGTTCCATAAAAATATTCTCAGCAATGCACATGTGGTCCATTTTGCAGCTTTTTTCTGGCCAAGAACCGCCCACTTAAACAGGAAGACCATCTGACCAGCATATACAGTGATCAGCCACAATTTGTTTTTCTTATATGTGCCATTTTGCGGCAGGTAAATAAGAAATGGATGAATCCACAATGGTTTCCCTTTAAAAGTGCAGGTACAAACCTGCCAATCAGATTGGAGCTTGAGATTTTGGCAAGTGCTTGATATTTTTCTTTGAAATAATCATCAGGTGGTCACTAAATGGACTGTGTTCATATCTACTAGTTCATATCCAACTTGATGATGGGCTCTCAGGTCATGTGAGCCTTTGGAAGGACGTTGTGGAATTTGGGCTTGAGTCGCTGAAAGAAAGTCAATGTCGTGATGGCTCGTGGACAGCTTGCCATCCTCGCGCCTCCTTTACACGAGCATTGCAAGCTTGCTTGATGACACTATTGCACTCTCATGCTTATTAAAAGATCAGTTTCGTAGTTTTTAGGAAAAGTTGGGTTTCCCAGTATCCCTCGGCCAGCTTTGAAGGTTGAATTACTGCAGCAGAAGGTCTCAAAGGCATTAGCTCAGTGTTAAATATTCTTGCTGCCCGACTGCTATGCCACAGAGGTAGCACATAGTCACTAACCTCTCATGTGTGTTGAAGATCACAGTTCATGTGGACACAAACAATAGCTCAGTTACAAAACCGGTCTGTTGCCTTACATCAGTACACTGTAAAAATGGAATTGTTAAGAAAACCTTACAAATCTGATCACCACTATTATTATCTCAAAAATTGACCTACTCTTTGTTTGGTCATTTTGAATTTGTTTATTCATTAAATGCAAAATTCATCATTCATTCAGCCAATAAATTCATCAAGGCAACTACCGATTACTTGTTCAACAAATTTTTAATTAGTAACACAATAAATTGATCTAGCATATTGGTAGCCATAATTGTTTGTAGGAACTATATTTTATGAAGGCACAATCACCTTACAAAGCAAAGATGTCTGGGATACAGTTCTAGAATCTTGTACATATACCTCAACACTGTCAGTGTTTGGGGTAACGGATTAAAAGTAATTTACTAGTTACTTTTTTCAAGTAACTAGTAAAGTAACACATTACTTTTAAATTTACAACAAATTATCTGAGTTACTTTTTCAAATAAGTAATTCAAGTTACTTTGTTTTACCATGTATTGACTAGAGGTCGACCGGTGGATTTTACCGATACCGATAACTAAGTTGGGCCGCAATTGCCGATAACCGATTAATCAACCCTTAGTTTTTAAAAATAAAACTTTATTACAAAAATAAAAAAACAGTGCTGAACCATGAAAATGTGCTAAAGGAAGTAAATATATAAAAATTAATATATTAAAATTCTCTATAGAACAGAAAATAATTTAAACATTAAAATATTACAGGCCAAATGTGTGTTTCTTTAGCTATCCTAGAAACATGTACATAAATTTAATAGGTAATTATGCAATATACGTTTTTACAGCATGTATTATTCTACAGTATTAGAAGTAGTGACTTCTAAAGTCACTAGCTTTAAATATGCAACTTCGCCGGCTAATAAAAGGATATAAACTAATGCAAATAGATGGTAATAACTGCGACATTAAACATTTGGGTCGGATTTGCATGTATTTTTGTCAGCGTTTTAACCGCTTGAGGCACTACTAATGCTAGCGTCCTCTCAGCCTTGACAGCAAACATACTGCTGTTCTTTCTCTGCTAATGCAGCATTTAGTCAACAAATTAATTATTAATTAACTCATTCATTTCCATAAAAAGTAACTAATTAACGTAATTGGTTACTTTTTTAGGGAGTAATGCAATACTGTAAAGCATTACTTTTAAAGTAACTTTCCCCAAACTGAACACTATCACCTTAAAAGCAGTATATACTATATAGCAAATCTCAACTGCCGGATTGCTCGTGACATCACAAAATGTAAACTGTATTATTGTCCAGCTCTAATCTGCTACAGAAAGATATTAAGATATTATAAACATGAACATCATGATTTTCTGTAAAGATGCTTTGAATCAATGTGTATTATAAAAAAATTTGACTTGACTTGTCCTTGACACACAATCCTCCAGAACGGTGACAGTCAACAAATGTGAACATCACAACAACATCACAACACAACAAATTACTAACAATAATGACAAAAAAGCCACAAAAGTAATTCAGCAAACAGCGACACAATAATCCTATAACAGTAATCGCATCATTTTTCATGCTGTGATGCATGCTGGGAACTCACAAACGCTTTACATTTCAGCAATATTGTTGACTTGTTGGGACAACCCATCTATCAAGGGTTTTATGTAATGTCAAATAATTCACTTTACTTAGTATTTGTGACACCAAAGGTCCTGCAAACTGGAACATATGTATGCTTTTTTTTACACTGTATAGTAAGTAAAAGTAAGTAGATGTCGACCAGTTTTAACTTTTTTGATGATGCTGTATGTAAATTGATCTAATGCCACATTAAGCCCTTGTTCAGAGTCATATATCATTTAAGAACGGTACAGTATGTACCTTTTTAGATGCCATCTGTTTTTTAAGGTTGTCATCATGGAACATGTTTCCATCACTGTCCCACCATTCTCTCGCTATCTATTTCCGTCCCTCTCACTTCATCCTCATAAGTCCCATCCCGATATTCAATGCTACAGTTTTCTGCACGTGGGAACGTATTCTTTGTTAAAGCCCAATAGTTTCATGTTTCCACAGTTTTCATTGCAGAAGCGAGGCGTATTGTCCCACCCCCACCCCCTTTAGTGGCATCACAGAGGCTGGACATAATCTCCAATGATCATAATGGCTTTATATAATATCTGGAGCAGCCACAGGTAGATAAACACAGACCAGCACAAAAGAGGATAAATGGGCCTACAAACACAAATGATCCGAAAAAATCACAAATACCTGGAAGTCGTGAACTGACTAATGAACAAAAGTAAAAGCAGAAAAGTAAAAGCAAAATCATACTTTGTCTGGGATCTTGAAATCTATAAAAATCTTGAAATCTTTGCCTAACAGAAAAAATACAACCCTCTAGTGGCATGAAATGGATGTTGTGATAATCTTCCCTATTGTGACGTACACCGATCAGGCATACTATTATGACCACCTTCCTAATATTGTGTTGGTCCCCCTTTTGCTGCCAAAACAGCCCTGACCCGTCGAGGCATGGACTCCACTAGACCCCTGAAGGTGTGCTGTGGTATCTGACACCAAGATGTTCAAGTCTTGTAAGTTGCGAGGTGGAGCCTCCATGGATCGGACTTGTTTGTTCAGCACATCCCACAGATGCTCGATTGGATTGAGATCTCGGAAATTTGGAGGCCAAATCAACACCTCAAACTCGTTGTTGTGCTCCTCAAACCATTCCTGAACCATTTTTGCTTTGTGGCAGGACACATTATCCTGCTGAAAGAGGCCACAGCCACCAGGGAATACCATTTCCATAAAAGGGTGTACATGGTCTGCAACAATGCTTAGGTAGGTGGTGTGTCAAAGTAACATCAACATGGATGGCAGGACCCAAGGTTTCCCAGCAGAACATTGCTCAAAGCATCACACTGCCTCAGCCGGCTTGCCTTCTTCCCATAGTGCATCCTGGTGCCATGTGTTCCCCAGGTAAGCGACGCACACGCCCCTGGCCATCCATGTGATGTAAAAGAAAACGTGATTCATCAGAACAGGCCACCTTCTTCCATTGTGATCCAGTTCTGATGATCACGTGTCCACTGTTGGCGCTTTCAGCGGTGGAGAGGGGTCAGCATGGGCACCCTGACTGGTCTGCAGCTATGCAGCCCCATACGCAACAAACTGCGATGCACTGTGTATTCTGACACCTTTCTATCAGAACCAGCATTAACTTCTTGAGCAATTTGAGCTACAGTAGCTCGTCTGTTGGATCGGATCCTGCTTCTAACACATCAACTTTGAGGACAAAATGTTCCCTTGCTGCCTAATATATCCCACCCACTAACAGGTGCTGTGATGAAGAGATCATCACTTCACTTCACCTGTCAGTGGTCATAATGTTATGCCTGATAGGTGTATATCTGAGTGAAACGGCTTCTTAAACAAGAACAAATATAGGGCTTGATTTTGTCCATAGGGAATTGATTGGATTTGTGGTTTTGCTATTGGTGGATCTCATATGAGTGACAGGTTGCCCAGCCCTCATGCAAGTAAACACATCATCAGAGAAGATATGTCACTGCAAGAGGGAGGGGAAGTTATTTTGATTAAAAATTATGAGGGCATATGAATTTTAAAAAATGTGCATGGATAAATCAAACACTGCAATATTCCATAAAAATGTAAGAATGGTCCATTTTAATTTCATGGTGACTTCAAAGGAACATTTTAGGATAAATACAATTTAAAGCAATAGTTCTTCTATTTTCATCTCTGAGCTGTCAAACTCAAAAAATGATGATAAAGCACCTTATAATTAATATAAAAGTAGTCCAAAGTTTCCAACTTATTTCTTGACAGTTTAAAACCAGTAAATCTGGTAGCTTTCACATGATTTGCATGTTCACAGGAATTAACTAGTAATGCACAACCAGTTCATCCATCTATAAATGTAGTTCCAAATCATCAAAAATGATGACAACAACATGATATCTTAAATAAGAAACCTTGTACTGAAGAATACAAGCTGTGCATGTTTGCTTTTATGTTGTGTTGGCCCAAATACTTCCACTGTAAGAGCATAACTGTATGTTTGTTTTTTATTTTATTAGCTCTTATATTACATTCCTTGGTAGCCGACATTATGCCGCAGATGTTGTTCATAGAGCTTAAGTCAAATTACGCCCGGATTCCTTAAATGCTCTTTGTCTCACCACTCTGAATAATAAAAAGACTGCAGTGGACAATCGAAGTGAGCAGAAATCATATTATGATTTTTATGAAGGTTTCTACGTGTCGCTTGTTGACTTTTACTGGAAAAATTTGGCAGACACAAGAAGGATCTCTAGACATTGGCTTTTAAGGAAAGAGATGTTCTCAGTGTCAGTAAATGTGTCACTTTGAAGCCAGTGTGTGAGAACATGCTGTGATGGAGTCAGGAAAATATATTTATTTGATGATTTGTGAGTGAAAGGCAAAGAAAAGGAGACGAAGGAGAAGATTGACAGAGCGTAAAGGGGTGAACGGTGTCTCTCTCTCTGTTCCAGCGCTCGTGATGGTTATTGCATATAAATCTTCAGCGTGAAGGAGAGAGGTGTCAAGTTGCGCAAACAGAACGGCCAAGTGTGTGTTTGTGTGTGTGTAAACCCACTGACCTCGCCCTCTGGTGAAGAGCACGCAATTAGGACCTGCCTGTGATTATACAGACACACAGCTAATAACACACACTGATCATAACCATTTCTTGAGTGCTAGCAAATATTCAATCACGTGAATGAGAACGTTCTGCATGTTATGATATTTTGCATGTCAAACAAACATATGATTAGATTAGAGCTGCTAATCAATGTAATCAAATTAAGATCTGCTGATTATAAAGATAAATCAATAATTATAATTATATGTTACATCAGTTGATCTTTATTATTATTCAGATAATTGTTGTGACATAAGTAAAGCATTTTTATTTTAGTGACTTTAGAAGTCATTATAGGGATACACTAGTATTAAAATTTTAAAATAATTTAAAAAAATTCATGTTAAATGAAAATTATTTAATAATTATTTCCTTGTTTTGACTGATAAATACGGAGCCCCGCATATGACATGCAAGAAAAAAAATTAAACCGTGCGCACGATTTACTATTTCGTTCCCTCGATTTATAAATCATGCGCATGATTTAGCCTACTATTTTTTTCCTGCATGTCATGTCCGGGGCTCTGTAGATAAAAGATAAATAGACGATATTAAAATGCTGTACTATTGTACAGAATAAATAAAAACTTAAATCTGAAATCAGTCATTTAAAAAGCACAATACAGTATGAGAAATAAATGTTCATTTGAAATTTGCTAAAGATTACTGTTAGCAGTGTTATGAAATTATTAGTGTTTTTTGACATGATGACATCCCTCACAAATAGCACATTATACAAATGATATACACTACCAGTCAAAAGTTTGGAAACATTACTATTTTCAATGTTTTTGAACGAAGTCTCTTATGCTCATTATATTTCATAATAAATACAGAAAAAACAATAATATTATGAAATATTATTAAAATTTAAAATTATGGTTTTCTATTTTAATATACTTTAAAATATAATTTATTTATGTGATGCAAAGCTGAATTGTCAGGATCATTACTCCAGTCTTCAGTGTCACATGATCCTTCTAATATGATTTATTATCAATGTTGGAAACAGTTGTGCTGCTTAATATTATTTTATAACCTGTGATACTTTTTCAGGATTCTTTGATGAATAAAAAGTTAAAAAATATCAGCATTTATTTAAAATAGAAATCTTTTGTAACAATATACACTACCGTTCAAAAGTTTGGGGTCAGTAAATTTTTTTCTTTCTTTTTTTAAAAAAAAGAAATTAATACTTTTATTCAAATTGATAAAAAGTGATAGTAAAGATTTATATTGTTAGAAAAGATTTATATTTTGAATAAATGCTGTTCTTTTTAACCTTTTTTTCATTAATGAATCCTGAAAAAAGTATCACAGGTTCCAAAAAAATTAAGCAACACAACTTTTTTCAACATTGATAATAACTGAGTATCAAATCATCATATTAGAGTGATTTCTGAAGGATCATGTGACACTGAAGACTGGAGTAATGATGCTGAAAATTCAGCTTTGCATCACAGAAATAAATTATATTTTAAAGTATAATAAAATAGAAAACCATAATTTTAAATTGTAATAATATTTCACAATATTATTGTTTTTTTCTGTATTTATTATGAAATAAATGCAGCCTTAATGAGCATAAGAGACTTTGTTCAAAGACATTAAAAATAGTAATGTTTCTAAACTTTTGACAGGTAGTGTGTATATATATATATATATATATATATATATATGACATGTATATTATATATCAATAAACATGTCATATCAAAAAACGTAATATCATATCAATAAACATGTCTACAGTTCACAATTGACTCTGTCTGAGGTAGTCTTAGAGGCAAATGTGTTGTGTCTTGAAATATATATACACTGATGAACCAAAACATTATGACCAATCATGGGTGAAGCAAATATTACTGATCATCTCCTAACAAGGCCACATATTAAAGTCTGGTAAGCAAACAATCAGTTCTCGTAATTAACATGTTGGATACAGGAGGAATGTGCAGGAATAAAGATCTGAGTGACTTTTACGTGGGCCAAATTGTTTTGGCAAGGTGACTGGATCAGAGTATCTCTGAAACGTCAAGGCTTGTGTGTTGCTCCCGGTCAGCAGTGGTGAGAATTTACCAACAGTGTCCGAGGAGGGACAAACCACAAACCTGCGACAGGGTGGTGGGCTGCTTAGCCGCTTATGAATCAGAGTGTCTATGATGATCTCTGTCCACCATCGAAAGCAACTACAATGGGCACTCGAGTGTCTGGACCTTGGAAGAAGTTGGCAGTGGAAGAAGGTTGCTTGGTCCGATAAGTCCTGTTGTCTTTTGTGTGCGCCATTTACCTGGGGAAGTGATAGCAGCAGGATCACTGTGGGACGACGACAAGCTGGTGGAGGGAGTGTGATGCTCTGGGCAACGTTCTGCTGGGAAACCCTGGGTCTGGCCATTCATGTGGGCGTAGATTTGACACCTACCTAAACATTGTTGCAGACCAGGTACACCCCTTCATGACAATGGTGTTCCCTGGTGGAAGTGGCCTCTTTCAACAGGATAATGCACCCTGCCACATTGTTCAGGAATGGTTTGAGGAACATGATAAAGAGTTCAAGGTGTTGCCCTGGCCTCCACATTCCCCAGATCTCAATCCAATCGAGCATCTGTGGGATGTGCTGGACCAACAGGTTTGATCCACGGTGGCTCCATCTCGCAACCTACAGGACTTAAAGGATCTGCTGCTAACATCTTGGTGCCAGATACCACAGCACACCTTCAGGGGTCTAGTGGAGTCCATGCCTCGACGGTCAGTGCTGTTTTGGCAGCACACAGAGGACCAACAGCGTATTAAGCAGGTGGTCATAATATTTTGACATTATTTTGTGTGTATTTGACTGTTTAAGCGCAATAAGCAGCAAAAAAAGGACTCAATTTGATACTGAGAGGAGGCTTTATGTGTGCACACTTTGGGTGTGAGCACAATCTGTGGGAATGAGTAAAATTATGAGGGATATGTGCAGTCCCACACTAAAATTCAAGCCAGAGCAAATGAAACGGGTCAGTGAGGGGAGGAGGGTTTGTGTGTCGAAGAGTGAGAAAGCGGTATTGTGTATCTATTCTGCAGATAATGAGTATTGGAAGCATTTCAGATATTTCAGTATCAATATGTATCGAAAAATCTATATTTTTGACAACACTACATTGCACTTAGATTATTATTGCGTATGTCTTATTATATATATATTTTATATATAAAATTCAACCTGCCTAAGAGGCTAGTAGGAGTGACTACGTAATATATATATATATATATATATATATATATATATATATATATACTGTGTTTATCTATCTATCTCTCTCTCTCTCTCTCTCTCTCTCTATATATATATATATATATATTATTTTCAAATCAACAAACATGTCTACAGTTCACAATTGAGTTTGTCTGAGGCAGACTTATAGGCGATTGTGTCGTGTCTTTCTGTTCTTTGCAAAATAGTGTAATCACCTATTTTAAGATCCCTTGTCAAATTAAAAGCAGTGAAAATGCTTTAAAAATGTATCCCAACCCTTTATTCTTTCGAGTCTCAATATATTTGAGCACAAGAATACATTTATTTGGACGGCAAAAGCATTCTTTACATTTAGGTGTTATTTCAAGGTTGAATTGCTATGTACGGGTCAGAAAGCATGATTAAAAGCGTACATTTAACATTATTTTTTCATGATTAAAAATGTACATTTTTTACTATTTTTTCTGTAATAAATTCTACTAATTTATCATGTCAAACTGACAGCTCTAACTTGGATATAACACTATTGTTGATGTCTATTGTTGATGCTCTAAAAGCGTCCATTTGCACGTGCACGCTGACTCACACATGCACACACATAAACCAGGCCTGGTTTTGCTTGAACAGAAACTCTAATGTAAACAGAGCTCACAGCCATCTGCCTAATGTCAGTGTGGCCAGCAGGCTCTGCCTCAGACACACACACACACACACACACACCGCACTACAGCATTGCCTCTTGCCTGTCCTTTTGGTTTCTCGATTCGTATGCTGTGTACTGGAGCAAACCATTGTTTGTCAAATCTATTGTTTTATCCTATGTATAGCAGCATACAGTACATCATCTCTGCTATCAGTTCAGATAAATCCTCTGTAGTTTTCAAAACAGCACATGCATAATCTATCCAGTCAGCTATAAGAGGCTATTAGATTAATATGGCTGCTATAAACCTGCCTGTTTGACACAGTAAAGTGGCACTGAGAAATTATTTCAGTTTATAGCTTACTCTTAATATCAAATGGTCACGCTTGGTCTGTGTATTGATTGGTGGATGACAGTGGAAGAAGAGTTATCGACTGATTGCTCTTCCACCATTAACAGCGCTTAATTTAGTGTCGATTGACCTCTGACTGTGTTCATGCTCCAAAAATACAGTTTAGGCCCGCTCACACCAAGAACGATAACTATAATGATAACTACATTAGTGTCCACACCAATCACGATACCATTCTGTTTATTATAAGTGCGCTGCAGTTTTGTCGTCTGCCCCTTTAAATGCTCAAACTCTTTAAAGCAGAATGGATTCTGATTGGCTGTCAATGTTTTTTCATTCATCAGATGGAAAAAAAATCATTCTAAAAGTGATATACTTCTTCTGTGCCATTATCATTATAGGTGTGGTGTGCTATTTTTTTATATTTAGAATGATATTTAGAACTATATCTTCATCGTCATTTTTATAGCTATTGTCCTTGGTGTGAACGAGCCTTTAAGGACTGAACAACTCCAAACTGATTCCCTCTGCAGTAACATTACATTGGCGTCCATTATTGTTCTTTTATTTTTTTACATGCAGACTAGGAGATATATTGAATATTTATGATATATTCAATCTACCATTTTGATCATGACTTTTTTTTATTTAATTTTTGCTCCGTTTCTTGTATCACAGCATAGATATTTTCATAACATCTTTTATTTAAAAAAACCTAATTAGCAACAATAGCGATATTGTTGAGAGGTTTGCTTAATTTCCAGTTATTTTTAAGTGAAAATTCAAAATTTTATGTCAGTTATTTTGAAATGTCCTTCTCAGTGAATCGGTTCAAAACACTGATTCAATGATTCATTTGTGTAATCACTCAATTATTCATGGAGGTCCTTGTACTTGCTTAGCCTATATTTATATGAAAACTCTTATATTTTGTAATACACTACCAGTCAAAAGTTTGGACACGGTAAGATTTTTAATGTTTTTAAAAGAAGTTTCATCTGCTCACCAAGGCTGCATTTATTTAATTAAAAATACAGTAAAAACAGTAATATTGTGAAATATTATTACAATTTAAAATAACTGTTTTCTGTTTGAATATATTTTATAAAGTAATTTATTCCTGTGATCAAAGCTGAATTTTCAGCTTCATTACTCCAGTCTTCAGTGTCACATGATCCTTCAGAAATCATTCTAATATGATGATCTGCTGCTCAAGAAACATTTATTGTGTACAATATTTTTTTTTCAGGATTCTTTGATGAATAGAAAGTTTTTTCAGCATTTATCTGAAATATAATCTTTTGTAACATTATAAATGTCTTTACTGTCACTTTTGATCGATTTAATGCATCCTTCCTGAATAAAAGTATTAATTTCTTTAATTTCTTTTCAAAAAAAATAAAAATAAAAATTCTTACTGACCCCAAACTTTTGAACAGTAGTGTATAATGTATTTCAGATGAATGCTGTTCTTTTGAACTTTCTATTAATCAAGGAATAAAAAAAGTACACAACTGTTTTCAACATAATAATCATAAATGTTGCTTGAGCAGCAAATCATCATATTAGAATGATTTCTGAAGGATCATGTGACACTGAAGACTGGAGTAATGATGCTGAAAATTCAGCTTTGATCACAGGAATAAATTACTTTATAAAATATATTCAAACAGAAAACAGTACTTTTAAATTGTAATTCCACAATATTACTGTTTTTACTGTATTTTTAATTAAATAAATGCAGCCTTGGTGAGCAGACGAAACTTCTTTTAAAAACATAAAAAATCTTACCGTGTCCAAACTTTTGACTGGTAGTGTGTGTGTATATATATATATATATATATAATTTACAATTTTACATTGTTACACAAGATTAATCAAAGTCAAATCTATTATTAATCAAAGAATCCTGAATAAATGTGTGTTTCAACAAAAAGCAGTTTTCAACATTGATAATGATAAGAAATGTTTCTTGAGGATCATGTGACGCTAAAGACTGGAGTAAAATACTAAATAATGTATGTTTTATGTATATTTTATATTACGTGGCTCAAAAGATTTTTTAAATATATTGGCCAGCATTACTTATAATAAAATATCTGAACTGTATGGAATCTGCTGTGGCAATATAAATTTTACTTTTTCACTATTTTGGTTATATTTTCTCAATGAAATGTTTTAATGACTTGCGACTCGCTTTCCCACAGCCACGTAATGTGTCCTCTGGTGTGACACGGAAGTAATTATTTAGCATATGTTGATAGGCCGACAAGTGGTTCATAGTGATTCTGCGATGCTTTCAGCAGAGTTTAATGGTGTGAACCATGTGACCTGGAGTAACCCCCATCACTCTCCCGTTACCCCTTCCCTTCATTTACCCAAAGGAAGTTACAGTATTGGCTCTGCTTCAGGCTCCATTTTTAGCTCCATTCTGGCTCCCCTAGTATAAACTCCTCTACAGGAAGCAGCCTCTCTGGGTCAGAGGTTGGCTTTTTTTCCCATGCTACATTTGAGTAAAGCCCCAGAGTACAACAGATGTCCCAGGATTCCAGAGTGCTGAGCTAAAGCTGGTTTTGTTGTTCAACTGATCACTAGAGAGACATTGAATGGGTCTTTTTTTTTCTCCCCTCAGCTGAGTGCAAACGTGCTGATCTTCCTGTGCACCAACATCATTGGGATCTGCACCCACTACCCAGCAGAGGTCTCTCAGAGACAAGCCTTTCAGGAGACGCGAGGCTACATCCAGGCCAGACTGCACCTGCAAAGAGAAAACCAGCAGCAGGTCAGTTCTCACAGGCTCTTAGTGCCTAACAGTTACAGTCAATTCAGCTTCAGTGTTGAGGTCATGGCCATTGGCTGGCACAGTTCAATAGCGCTCAATACTGTTTAAAAGTTAAAAAATGTTTTGAAAGAAATGTATGCTTTTATTCAGCAAAAATGCATTAAATGAGTCAAAAGTGACAGTAAACACATTTATAATGTTACAAAAGATGATGTATATCTGAGTGAAACTGCTTCTAGAATGAGAAAAATGTAGGGCGGGATTTGATTTTGTCCTCAGTTTTGGAGGATATTTAGTCTCACCCTCCGCCGAGACACACGTCATGAAGAGAACAGACGCCGTTTCGAGGGGAGGTTAACGTTTTTGATTAAAGATTACAAGTGCATGGATAAATCCTTAATAATAAGCACTGCAACATTCTGTAAGAAAAAAAATAAATAGTCCATTTTGATTTCATGGTGACTTTTAGAAATGTATGCTCTTTCCTCATAAGCCTATATTTTTGTGTAATTCTCCCTTTTTAAAATATATACTCCATATATATGTAACAACATGTATGTAGGCAGATGAAGATGAAGACGAGTAACATTCCAATATAAAGTTTAATAATATAATCCAAGCAGGTAAGGGTACACACACATAACTGAAATGGGACAGGACAAACAGAGTGACATAAATACAGATGGTGATGGGGTGAATACAGCTGAAGCGAATGTACTAATAATTACGGTAACCAAGGAGACAAACGAGTGGCGGGAATCGGAAAAAGACACGTGACAAATGAAAACAAAACTGAAAGTCCATGAAAACTGAAACTAAACTGAACTGAATGTGACAATATACTGTATATACTGTTCAAAAATTTGGAATCTATACATTTTTTTTAATGTTTTTGAAAGTTTCTTCTGCTCACCAAGGCTGTATTCGCCTATAATTTAAAAATACTGTTTTCTATTTTAATATATTTAAAAATGTAATTTATTCCTGTGATCAAAGCTGAATTTTCAGCATCATTACTCACATGAGTCACATGATCCTTCAGAAATCATCCTAATTTGCTGATTTGCTGCTCAAGAAACATTTCTTATTATTATCAATGTTCAAAACAGTTGTGCTGCTTAATATTTTTGTGGAAACAGTGATTGTTTTTTTTTTTTTAAGAATTCTTTGATTAATACAAAGTTCAAAAAGTAAAAAAAAAAATCTTTTGTAATATTATAAAAGTCTTTACTGTCACTTTTGAACAATTTAATGCATTCTTGCTAAATGTAAAGTAATGTATTAATATATGAATAAATCCTGATCGGAGGATTCCTGTGAATAATGCTTCATGATAAATGAAGGCTTCAAATAGACCCCATGATCTGTGATCGGTATCAGCCGATACTGCTTCCAGTGATCGTGATTGCCCTAATTGGAGCACCTTAAAGGCCCCAATATACTTCAACGGAAATTGAAGAACGAATTGATGTGACGTCATTTCGAACAAAATCAGGTGAATCAGCTTCGTTTGGTGTTCGTTTTGGGAGTACGAAGCGGCTCGCCAAAGCAACTTTCTGGAAAAATTTGCCTCGGCTGGTAAACGCCTTTGTACTACCATTGGTCCGTGGTGATTACGTAATAGGTAGGTGTGCGTGGAGTAGAGGTCTGCAACCCGACCCGAGCCCGATGGGCCCTGAAGAACTCACGGGTTTCGGGTCGGGTTCGGGTTAAGGTTTCATGAATAGCTTCAGGTTCGGGTCTGTAACTGAGAAAAACTATATAGGCTGTTATATAAGTCTTGCATGCCGTCTTCTTTGTTGTGCTCGAAAGAGCGGGCGAGAGTGGGAGCACATTTATAATTCACATATTAACTGTTTTGCACATGTGATCCCGCTCTCACGAACTCTTTTGGCACACGACACTCAAACCTCTGACTATGAGTGCAATAAGGCAAACGATTACTGAGGGAAAACTTATTACAGTGCCAAATGATGCAGGGAAAGCAGCACAATGAATTCTGCTGAATAACAGGTGAGCCAGGGGATAGCACAATTATACACAAGCCACTAAAATTACTACACAATAATGTGTGTGTGAAGTGAACGACTATGAGCAGCCACGAATCAAATAACCACGCTGCCGTCTCTGTCTCAGAAATCAGAGCTTTGTCAAGAGTAGGTCTACTGTAAAATACTACATCATTTGATATGTATATTTAAATGTTTTAAACATTGTATGATATCATAGACGAATAAGTGTAAACTCTATGAATGAAATGAGCCAAGCGCGTTCGTAAATCAAATAGTTGCGTTTCTCTTGCGTCTCTCAGAAATCAGCTTTGTCAAGAGCTACTATCACCTAAAACATCATACACATTTTGTATTATTTTATTTGATATGTGTATTTAAATGTTTAAAACATCGTACGATATAATAGGCTACATGAGTGAGTGCAAACTATATGAATAAAAATGAAACGCGATAGCATGTCAAATGGCCTCTGTGCGTCTTTTCTGCTACTTAGCCTGATATTTCTGTCTATTTAAACGTTGTACGATATGATCTTGTCATTCAAACAATAAATAGCTCAGCGGTTACATGCAGTGTAGGTCTTACAAAGCTGTCTTGGCTTTTGATAGCAAGAATGGTACATCTCTATAGCGACGGATTTCGGGGTCGGGTCGGGTCAAACGATCTTTAAACGAGTTTAAAGCCCGTGCAGACCTCTAGCGTGGAGGCTCTGCCTTCTTTAACGTACAAATCTTTTCCGCTTCATTTCTCCTGTTCAATCCGTGGAGGCCAGACGTCCGTGATGAGCTCATTTAGTGGATAAAAGTGTAAAATTTCTCTGTTTAAACATTTGTTATGTTATCTATATTCTGTGAATAAAATAATAGCTCATGTGATTTGAAAGTCTTTTAGTTTTCATTTTATTCAAATTTAAAAAACGTCCCAACATTTCCGGAATTCGGGTTGTACATTGTCTTACGCTGTGTCCGAAATCACATACTGTCCAGTAGGTACAGTACTACAATTAGTTTGAATCTTATACTATTTAAACATAATAGATAGTATGAATGTGTACATAGTAGGAATGAGTGTAGTATGAAGGAAATTCTGATGTATAACATCTGAAATGTTCTCATTGTCATGTGACTTACTGCGTCAGTTGCGTTGCTACACTGCCATTCACATATCTTCTCCTGTGGCCTCATAAAGTGTCCATCAAATGCGCACTTCAGAATCTCGCCAGAAGAAGTAGGTCATCCGGGTACTTTTGACCTACTGTTTTAAGAATACTATGAATTTGGACATATACTACTCAGCTACCTACTATATAGTATGGAAGCAGACATATAGAGGGTTAGTCTTTATCACTGTTTCCTGTTCCACATGTTCCTGTTTCCTGTCTTAATTGTTTTTAGGTGTTCCTTGTTATCTCATTAAGCCCATGTGTATTCATATTCCTCATGTTTCCCTGGGTGCGTCCAAAAACTATAGATATAGAAAGACGGTTCACTCCTATTAGTTGTGAATGGGAGAAACTGCAACGCGCAATATGGCAGAATACGTCCCGCCTTCTAAGTTGACGAGCCAATCGCTGATTGATAAAGTCATTGTGTCAGACTCGTGCTTAGGACTGCAAATGCGCATTGGCTCGTCTAGCCTGAAAAATAAGCTTTTTAACGCTATTTGAGCATAAGAAACAACATTTTATAGGACAGTTCATGTCAGATTTTGTTGCTGATTTGAAATATGTTATTTAATTGTGAGTTCGCCAAGCAGTTTTTGAGATTTGAGGATTCCCCCATTCAAATAGAGAGGACTTGGTCTTAGATGCCCATAATAGCTGCCCGGAGGCATTGTAAATATGGTCGCCGAGTGAAAAGACTTTGGTGCGTCTCAATCAGCTCTGAAGTTCAGTAGTCAGGGAACTGTTCAGGTAGTCGGCAATTTTAAGGGCTCTCTCAATTGCGAAATCCTTCCAGTGCACTGAAACATTCACTCTCTAAAAAGTCCCACAATGCACCGTGAAATCCAGGGAGCATCGATGCTCACTATGTAGTGAGCCAGAGTCCTTGCTGTCCTTACCAGTGCCTGAATTTGTGTACACTATTTCACGACCTAGGAAGCTAGGGAGCTGATTGAAATGCTGTTGAGTTCTGTTATGGTTTCTGGTTAAGTCATCATTTGGTTCTGTTTGTTTTGTATTTATTTTGTGTTTGTTTGAAATAAACTGCACTTAGGTTGAACTCTACTCGCCTTCAGTTACACATGCAATCTCTCTCTGCCTCCCTACATTCATATGGCATCTACTCTGAATCTGTTAAAAAGTTCTACTCATTTTGAAAACCCCTGTTAATTGCCTTTATATTCTAATTCTAACAGAAATGTCTAAACACTGTAGTCAATGGACAAGCCACCAGTACATATGCTCTTGGACTCTGATGTTTGACATGCAAAGAGCAGCTAAATAAAGAAAGGATGGTTAATCTTCAGTGAGAAGAACTGCACGGTAATCTTTCTTTCTCTTTCTCATACGTACATTCCCTCTCTTCTCTCCTCTCTGCAATTTTCAGGAACGCCTGTTGCTGTCTGTTTTGCCAAGGCATGTCGCCATGGAAATGAAGGCTGACATCAACGCAAAAAAAGAAGACATGATGTTTCACAAGATCTACATCCAGAAACACGACAATGTCAGGTGAGCATTACTGTCATGTCAAACTGTGCCACATTAACTATGAATGGATTTGATCCAGAATGGTAGTTTATGACATTATTTGTTTGTATTATTTTTCCTGCCCTCACAGCCTTAAAGCCCCCATGAAATCAAAATTGAAGTTTTTTGGCTTTTAGTATGAATATGTTAGCCTTACTCTTATCTATAAGCTAGTGTGCTCCAAAACGATGACAAAATTCGCAGTTAGAAGATATAAGCATTTTAAACTACAGTCTCTCACTTCCACCAATATGGATCAATGATTTTAATGACATCACTCTGCACTTCAGCATCTCATCAGATTTTCTGTCCAATCAAATGCTCTCTAGAATCTGAAGTGTCCCGCCCCCCTACATTATAAATAGACGCTGAAGCTGAGGCTAAAATCAGTCATTGTTTACACATTTACTATTTTCTACATGGTAAATGGCACAAAGTGCACTATATAACACTGTAAACCCGAATAAGTTGGCAAAACTCAAAAAATTTGAGTTACATCAATTTTTTAAGTTAAGAAAGTCAAAGTTTAAACAAGCAGAACTGGCAGATTTCAATTTTGTACTCATACATTTTAATTGCTCTTCACTTGAAATTTTTGAGCAAGTTAATTCATACATTAAACTTAAAATTATCATGTAATCTTAACTCATATATATTTTATATAAGCAGACAGGAAGCGGGAAGTGGGAAGTGAACATTCATTCAATCCTTAAATGAATGACCACAAAGACAACTATTTTATTTAAAAAGAAAATAGGTTCTGTTTTGTTTTCTGTAAGCCTGCAGAACCTTTGACTATTAGCATTAGCCTTTAGCTAAGGTAGTTCATCTGCTTTTTATCATCTCCTGTGGCCATGTGTCACTTTCTGTGTCAATCTTTCCATTCATCTCTCCTGTCTCTTTTACTCTTTTCTCCTTTCCTTCAGCTACGGGAGCTGAGCAATGGGGCTTTTATTTTGAAAGGTGGTCAGCTAATTACGGCAAAAGAGGGAATAGTTAATTATCAGTCACTAGACTAGCGCTAACCCCAGAAGATACTGAAACGAAGCCGCGATTCAATTAAAGTGCTCCACGGCGTCTGCCACTACACAGCCACAGAGTGAATTCCCCTCAGCTCAAGGGATTCACACACACATACACTTTTCTACTTGGTTGTTTAAAAAGATGATGTTATTGACCTACGTACATCCAAGCATTAAAATTAATGCTTTTTTTAAATCTCTGTCTTAATTCATTGTTTGATTGGCATGACTGTTTGCTGTTCAATATTACCAAAGCATTTAATCAGTACGGGAACAACAATGCATGGTTTAAATCTCTCTCTCTCTGTCTCTCTCTCTTTCTGTGTCTGTCAGTATTCTGTTTGCAGACATTGAGGGTTTCACTAGTCTGGCGTCACAGTGCACTGCTCAGGAGCTGGTCATGACTTTAAACGAGCTGTTTGCCCGCTTTGACAAGCTGGCCTCGGTGAGCACGACTACTAACACATGTTCAAAAGATGTTTTCAACTGGATCATTGTTGCAGCATTATATGTTTATTATGGTTACAAGATGAAGTCTAAAGTATATTTAATAAATTGTTGAGACTGCAAGATATTACTTCTACATTACACTCACAGTTTTCATTTGAGTGTTAATACATGTTTAAATTATACAAAATATAAAATACACTACTGTTCAAAAGTTTGGGGTCAGTAAGATTTCTTTTTTGGAGTAATGGTGCTGAAAATTCAGCTTTGACATTACAGGAATAAATTACATTTTATACATTCAAATGGTTATTTGACTTGTAATAGTATTTCATAATATTACTGTATTACTGTTTATACTGTATTTTTGATCAAATAAATGGAGCCTTGGTGAGCATAAGAAACTTTGGTCCCACTTTATATTAAGTGGCCTTAACTACTATGTACTTACATTTAAATTAATCATTTGATACAATGAAAATTAAAAAATTAAAATTAAAACACTGTTTAATTACAAGAGTCAGTGAGAGGATGGAAAAAGTCTATGCATGAATTTGTAATGTTGTAGTCAGTGGTGTTTATTAAATTATTTATTTATTTATATTTTGGTGGATCTGCCAGGGGTTGACCAATGGGGTAAACCCCTGTGAACCACTGGTGAATGAGGCACATAGTTCCTCAGGGTTGGGAGTCTGAGCTCCAGGCTGTGGGAATGAGGCTTCCCAGTGGGCATCCTCAGCATGGGCTCCACCACAGCGCAGAAGGGGTTTTGATAGCCCAGCGTGATGCAGGCATGGTGCAGAAAAACCGGCTCTGTGTCCTCCAAAAGAGCTGAGGTTGGAGCCCTGGTGGGTGTTGGTGGATGAAATGTTGGAAAGACAGCAGCATTTCTAATGTATTGATCCTCCAACCCCAGCCACTTGAACAGCCTTCTCCTTTTTCTTTATGAGTGAGTCATTGAATTGTTCACTCAAATGATTTGTTCAAAAACTCTCATTCATTCCGGAGCAAAACACCACTACTGTGTTGCTCTGCTTTGACTTCGTTTATTACCTGTTACTCGCTGTAATGGATATCCGTTGTCAAAGGTTTCTGTCTGTTCACACATTAGCTGTGTCCCAATTCACAGGCTGCATCCTTCAAAGTCCGCAAAGGTCAAGAGTAATGAAGTTCATCCAGTAATGAAACAAGTATATTAGGGAGTCACTGAATCATTCATTGATCATTCATTAAAAAAATGATTCATTCAAATGAATTAAACATTTTTAAATAGACTGCAGCAATTAATATTTTATCAGAACCTCTTGTTTAGTTTTGTTTAGTTGTCTGTTCAGAATCGTAGAAGAATCGTGATCGCTATTTTAAACAAAAAAATCGTGATTCTCGTTTTATCCAGAATCGTGCAGCTCTAACCGAGAGCATAAACTACATAACATTGCATCTTAATAAGGTATACATCATTAGATATTTGAGTGAGTTGAAACCCAATACATACATTTAAAAGTGCAATTTCGCTCCAAAAAATTGCAGTTGTCACTCATGCGCAATGAATCTTGGGATAGGCTAGGCTGTGAAGGATCCTCGCATTCTATCCTTTGTGGCCCAAGAAACGAAGGACGCTTTTATAGGCCGCAATTGGGACAGCCTTCGCCGCGCCGCTGTGACGTATTTGGCCTTCGAATGCAGCCTTTGAAGGATGCAGCATCTGAATTGGGATGCAGCTAGTATGTCACATCCACACACAAAAATCACACACACTCTCTCTGTATCACACACTAAGCAGAATGACTACCCTCTTTTTACACCTCAGCGTGAAGCTGCCATCTTCCCAGCTTGAACTTTCTAATTAACTTCTGTTCCCTCTTGTGTGTGTGTGTGTGCAGGAGAACCATTGCTTACGGATAAAGATCCTGGGGGATTGTTACTACTGCGTGTCAGGCTTACCTGAGCCCAGAGCGGACCACGCTCACTGCTGTGTGGAAATGGGGGTGGACATGATCGAAGCCATTTCGTACGTCTCACTTAGCTGTCAGACAGTAACTTTCGGCTGACCGTTTTAATTTATTCCATGTGAACAGATCATTTTTGATAGTGATCTGTGAATTTATTTAATGTTGAATATTAAATATTTTATGAGGAATTTTTTTTTTTTTTATGGTAATAAATATTATTTTTATATTAAAGGGGCTATATGTAAAATTCAGAAACCCTTGTTATTAGTGACACCAGTTGGCATTAAGTGAACAGCAACTTATTGCTCATGCTCGCACTCGTGCACACGTAATGATCACGAGACTGAACGTGAATAAATGTCAGTGTTGGGATAACGCATTACAAGTAACTTGAGTTACATAATCAGATTACTTTTTCAGGTAACTAGTAATGCATTACTTTTTCAATTTACAACAAAATATCTTACTTTTTCAAATAAGTAATGCAAGTTACTTTTTCACATTTATTGACCGACAGCTCTCCTGTCCCCATGTTGAGAGAAATAAAGTGCAGAGGCGTGGTGTGCGCTGTGTGAACATGATGGTTATTGTAGTTCTAGACTAAATGTTAACATGCATTTACTCATCTCACTTGCACGAAAACATTCAGTATTCCTCAAAATGAATAAAAACAGTGAAATGCAAACTCTGAATTTTACGCAAACCTGTAATAATTAAAAATATTAAATTACACAAATATACTTCATGTATTTAATCTCACTTTATTAACCAATGTCTTTACTGCTGACCTTCAATGATCTAATTCAACCATACCAATAAGCAAAAATGACTTCAGATTAGATTTAGAAATAAGAGTGCTGAACTTTTTTTGCTGTTATTAAAAAACAAACAAGCAAGCCCAGCACAGGTGAGAAAAAGTAACGCAAAAGTAATGTAACATTACTTTTTATAACTAAGTAACGCAATTAGTTACTTTTTTAGGGAGTAACGTAATATTGCAAAATATAATTCAAAATATTATTAAATACTATAATAGTATATAAATAATACTAAAACGACACTTATTGCAGCATGTGGTTTATTGATAACATGTTTATGTTTGGGTCACAGATTGGTGCGAGAGGTCACGGGGGTCAATGTAAACATGCGGGTCGGGATCCACAGTGGTCGCGTGCACTGTGGAGTTCTTGGATTGAGAAAGTGGCAATTCGACGTGTGGTCCAACGATGTAACGCTGGCCAACCACATGGAGGCTGGAGGCAAAGCCGGGTGAGAGTTTATGACAGACCACAGATAAACACATCATACATGTACATACAGCTATACAAAACACTGGACATACTGTTTTTTAACTGCAAAATTAATGTTCCTCAGGAGGATCCACATCACTAAAGCTACTCTGCAGTACCTGAATGGAGACTATGAGGTGGAACCAGGTTTTGGAGGGGAGAGAAACGCCTATTTGAAAGAGAACAGCATTGAGACCTTCCTAGTGTTGGGCTGCAGTCAGAAGCGGGTCAGACACGTCATTACAACATTTTAACTCTTTCCCCACCAGTGTTGTTTTTTTATAAAGTTGCCAGCCACCGCCAACGTTTTTTTGAATTTTCACAAAAATTTCATGGATTTAATTTGCATTTTCAGGCCCCCAAAATGCCGTTGTCGTGTAAATGAACAGCCAAAATGCATAAAAAGTTTTCGGTTTTTAGTTGAAAACAGTCTTTTATTGTTTTATTTTTTTATCTATTTAGACAAAAAATTTACAGAACTTTATATTGGTTAACATTTATCGGTTATCTGCCATTTTGGTTATCTGTCAAAACATGAAAATCATTGTAATATTGGTTCATCCCTAATTTTTATTCATCTTTTTATTCAAGAATCTTGACCACAGTACTTTTCCTTTGCCCTTGACCGTTTCAGAAAGAGGAGAAGGCCATGATGGCTAAGATGCAGCGCACGCGGACGAACTCTAACGAGGGTCTGGTACCGCGATGGGTGCCTGACAGATCCTTCTCCAGGACTAAAGACTCCAAAGTCTTCAGACAGATGGTGAGACCCCATATGACCTGTCGCTCAATCTGTCACCCACTCCCTATGGCACTCACCTGATCTCTCTCTCGTCTTCCTTCAGCCGTTTTCTACCATAACATTGTTCTTTCTGTCCTCCTATTACTCTCAGATCTTTCTAATCTTCTTTGGCTAACATTTGTTCCTTCTCTTCACTCAGGGCATTGATGAACAATCCAGCAAAGACAAGTGAGTGTTTTTTCTTGTCTTTTTGAGAATAAACGCAGTTGGGGGGGAAAGAACTCAAAACTGAACATGTGTTTTCTAACTGTTCTTCTGCTCACGAACACAGCCGTGGTGCTCAAGAGGCGCTGAACCCGGAGGACGAGGTGGATGAGTTTTTGGGCCGTGCCATTGATGCTCGCAGCATTGACCAGCTCCGCAAAGACCACGTGAAGAAGTTCCTGCTCACCTTCCAAACCTCCAGCTTGGAGAAAAAGGTCAGATTCAAAGACTCTGGCTGAGTTCCAGCTTCCCGTCCAGATCTCCCCACCCTTTCCAGTTTAATTTAGTAGTGCCGAACGTCTAGCAGACTAACAGGATGGATGAGCTCATGCAAGACCAAATGTCCTCCAATTTCCTGTTTGGTATTTAAGAAGGAGAAAACTAGGAGACTGAATTCTTTGGAGTTGTTCAGAGTCATGTCATGTGGTTAACAGGATCTTCTGGGTGGTTGAGGGCCGTTCACAACAAGGACGATAACTGTAAAAATAATGATAAAGATATAGATCTAAAAATCGTTCTTAATATAAAAGAATAGCAAAGTCCTACTATAGCGATAATGACACAAAGGAACGATACTGTTGGAATCACTTTTCCAGCTGATGAATGATAAAAACATTGACAGCCAATCAGAATCTATTCTGCTTTAAAGAGCTCGAGCATTTAAAGTGGCAGACGACAAAACTGCAGTGTGCTTATTATAAACAAAACAATATCATCTGCTGGTTTGGATGCTAATATAGTTATCATTGTAGTGTTCTATATTGTTATAGTTCGTGGTGTACGCAGCATTAATATTTGGCACAGATTGGTAAGTCAACATGTTTTGATGATATTTTATTTTCTTGTTTTGTTTCTAGTATTCTAAGAAGGTAGATGATCGTTTCGGCGGTTATGTGGCCTGTACGCTGCTGGTCTTCTGTTTCATCTCCTTTATCCAGATCGTCATATTCCCTCAGTGAGTGATCGACACAGACACACACACACACACACATGTTTATTATCTAAATTCGACATTCCATACACTTCTATTGTTTTTACGTACAGCTGGTTATAAATACTATAACCCTAACCCACACCCTACAGATGCAGTCACATTTACCGTTGCTCAGCGAAAAGTCATGGACAAACCCATTCATCCAAAAGGAATCTGTGTGATCTGAAGTTTCGCATGAGGGCAAAAAATTTCCCAATGCAGATTCTGTTCATATTCATGTTGGTCATGCTATTTTGTCATGTTGACCAACAGCTGCTTGGTTTGAAAGTGACATCTGTGTGAGCAGTGCTTCATACATTGCTACGCTATTGACAGTCCACTCGTTAAAGGGACAGTTCACCCAAAAATGATTTACTCACCCTCAAGCCATCCTAGGTGTTTATGGCTATCTTCTTTCAAACAAACACAATCTGAGATATATTTTCAAATATCCTTGCTCTACCAAGCTATATAATTGTAGTGAATGGCGCTCACAATTTATTAACTATAATAACTAGCTTCCAGCAAATGGCTGTATGCATCAAGTTATGGTGGAAGTGTAATCCCTGACGCGACGTATGATGCAGGATGTAGGAGTATCGTAAGCTTAGACGCCTATTGCTGTTCAAACAATTAGGGCCAGGGAACAAACTCATGCTCTTCTTTTCTTATATTGAAATCCGACATTTCTCTTTATAATTTATTGTTTTAGACTTCTAATTCATGACTGGTGTTTTGTTTTGCTCTATGATCTGCGCATCCGTGTTCATCAATACGTCATACATCATGTCAGAGGTTACGCTTCTGCTGTAACTCAATATGTACAGCCATTTGCTGGAAGCTAATTATTATAGTTTTTTAAATATGTATATTTTTCTTAGAAAAACCCATCGCTTCGCTTCAGAAGGCATTTATTAACCCCCTGGAGCTGTATGGATTACTTTTATGATGGATGGATGCACTTTTATGGACTTCATGAGCGTAAATTGTAAATCGTGAGCGCCATTCACTACCATTATAAAGCTTGGAAGAGCCAGAATATTTTTAAATACAGTATCTAACAGAAGTGAGTACACCCCTCACATTTTTGTAAATATTTTATTATATCTTTTCATGTGACAACACTGAAGAAATGACACTTTGCTACAATGTAAAGTAGTGAGTGTACAGCTTGTATAACAGAGTAAATTTGCTGTCCCTTCAAAATAACTCAACACACAGCCATTAATGTCTAAACCACTGGCCACAAAAGTGTGTACACCCCTAAGTAAAAATGTCCAAATTGGGCCCAATTAGCCATTTTCTCTCCCCGGTGTCATGTGACTCATTAGTGTTACAAGGTCTCAGGTGTGAATGGGGAGCAGGTGTGTTAAATTTGGGGTTATCGCTCTCACTCTCTCATACTGGTCACTGGAAGTTCAACATGGCACCTCATGGCAAAGAACTCTCTGAGGATCTGAAAAAAAGAATTGTTGCTCTACATAAAGATGGCGTAGGCTATAAGAAGATTGCCAAGACCCTGAAACTGAGCTGCAGCACGGTGGCCAAGACCATACAGCGGTTTAACAGGACAGGTTCCACTCAGAACAGGCCTCGCCATGGTCGACCAAAGAAGTTGAGTGCACGTGCTCAGCATCATATCCAGAGGTTGTGTTTGGGAAATAGACGTATGAGTGCTGCAGAGGTTGAAGGGGTGGGGGGTCAGCCTGTCAGTGCTCAGACCATACGCTGCACACTGCATCAAATTGGTCTGCATGACTGTCGTCCCAAAAGGAAGCCTCTTCTAAAGATGATGCACAAGAAAGCCCGCAAACAGTTTGCTGAAGACAAGCAGACTAAGGACATGGATTATTGGAACCATGTCCTGTGGTCTGATGAGACCAAGATAAACTTATTGGGTTCAGATGGTGTCAAGCATGTGTGGCGGCAACCAGGTGAGGAGTACAAAGACAAGTGTGTCTTGCCTACAGTCAAGCATGGTGGTGGGAGTGTCATCTTCTGGGGCTGCATGAGTGCTGCCTGCACTGGGGAGCTACAGTTCATTGAGGGAACCATGAATGCCAACATGTACTGTGACATACTGAAGCAGAGCATGATCCCCTCCCTTCGGAGACTGGGCCGCAGGGCAGTATTCAAACATGATAACAACCCCAAACACACCTCCAAGACGACCACTGCCTTGCTAAAGAAGCTGAGGGTAAAGGTGATGGACTGGCCAAGCATGTTTCCAGACCTAAACCCTATTGAGCATCTGTGGGGCATCCTCAAACGGAAGGTGGAGGAGCGCAAGGTCTCTAACATCCACCAGCTCCGTGATGTCATCATGGAGGAGTGGAAGAGGACTCCAGTTCCAACCTGTGAAGCTCTGGTGAACTCCATGCCCAAGAGGGTTAAGGCAGTGCTGGAAAATAATGGTGGCCACACAAAACATTGACACTTTGGGCCAAATTCGGACGTTTTCACTTAGGGGTGTACTCACTTTTGTGGCCAGCGGTTTAGACATTAATGGCTGTGTGTTGAGTTATTTTGAGGGGACAGCAAATATACACTGTTATACAAGCTGTACACTGACTACTATACATTGTAGCAAAGTGTCATTTTTTCAGTGTTGTCACATGAAAAGATATAATAAAATATTTACAAAAATGTGAGGGGTGTACTCACTTCTGTTAGATACTGTACATCTCAGATTGTGTTCGTCTGAAAGAAGAAAGTCATTTACACCTAGGATGGCTTTAGGGTGAGTAAATCATGGGATCATCTTCATTTTTGGGTGAACTATCCCTTTAAGTCTGACAACACACATCACCATTTCCGGGTCCAAGCTGGTCAAAATCAGACGGCTAAAGTAACAAACAGTGCTAATATACACTCACAGTGTGCTTTAAAACTACTGGAAAATCATGATAGTCGTGAATCAAACCTTTATCTCCATTTCGTAATCCCAGATGGCCAGACAGTGATTCATCTTTTATGAATCGTTAAAATATTGGCGCCCAGGACGGCGTGAGCCCAGAGACTGTAGTATATACATCGGTCCATTTATACAAGCTTACATGTGTAATATGAATAAATAGTGCTCATAAATGGATGTTGAGACAGGATTCTCACTTGAAACTTGGACGTTATGGTATTCCTTACTTCAAGACTTAATAAGCGGATTCGCTGAAATGTCGTGAATGTGACCCTAACATTTGTACATTTTTTCTACATTTTTACAATTTAAAAACTTGATTTACTTTATACTGTTTTTACAAATGAGGACGTCCCCAAACTGAGGTTTTGTCTGGTTTATCTTACTTCTGGCTACATATTTGTCCCCAAAATATGGTTAAGTAGTCTGAAACATGAGTCTGAAACCTCCTTTGTGTTCTGCAGTACTCTAGTCATGCTGGGAATTTACATCAGTATCTTCATCATTCTCGCCAACATCCTCTTCATCTGTGCCATTTACTCCTGCGTGAAGGTAAGCAGTCTACTTACGCTGCTTTTCATTCTCTTGCATTTTACAAATGTGTACAATTGGCCTTTATCTCTCTGTCTCGCAGCTCTTCCCCGCCGCCATGCAGACTGTGTCCAAGAAGATTGTTCAGTCTCGCACCAACAGCACACTGGTGGGAGTTTTCACCATCATCCTCGTCTTCATCTCTGCCTTTGTCAATATGGTACACAGAGCTGCCAAATCACTTCACACACAACAGTAGTGTTTCTAACACTTCAGCTAACAATCTTATTTCTTCCAAAGTGACCGTATGATCACTTAAAAGAACAATTCTGTCACCATTTACTCACCCTTGTGTCGTTCCAAAACACATAGAACTTACTTTGGCAAATGTTGTTATCCGTACAATAAAAATAAATGATGACCAGGCTTGTCAAACTCCAAAAAGCATTAGAAAATGTGTGTTTTGTGTTTCCCGCAGTTTTCCTGTGACACACAGAAGCTGGTGGACTGTGTAGCAGAGCAGTTTAACTGGTCGTCGTCAGAGATGGTGACTCCCTGTGTCATTCACAACTTGTCTCACTCTGCAGCTGACGGCCTGGATATCTGTCCCAGCAACACTCCCTCATGCCCCTTCCCTGAGGTAAAAAGAGTGTATAATCACACCAAGATTGAAAAACCGACACATTACAGGTTCCATGTTGACTTCAGGTTGTACTCCAGCATCCTTATGTTTCCCTGACGTTCTGTTTCAGTATTTCAGCTACAGCGTGCTGCTGACCCTGCTAGCCTGCTCAGTGTTCCTGCAGATCAGCAGTATAGGGAAGCTGGCTTTAATGCTGCTCATCCAGCTCACTTTTCTGCTGCTTGTGGAGTGGCCAGAAGTGGCGCTGTTTGACAACGCAGACCTCTTCGTTACTGCCAATGCCCTGTAAGTACCGCTGCCAGCCACTAGAAGGCGTCAGTATAGCTCAATCTCAACAGAGAGAAGTAGCTTTGTAGTAGGGATGGGGAAATGAAGCCTCTTAAATCTTTGAAGCTGATTGGTTTTGGGAAAAGATTCGAAGCATCAAGAGTGTCAAAAACAGTGACAGGTCAAATTTATAGCAGCCATAAATCCGATAACCCTTATAAACACTAGTTTGTAGTGGCTTTATGTTCAGATGATAATAGAGTGCTGCAGGGATGACGTATTTTTTGTAGGCCAAAACCTGGAAAAGAGTTAGCCTTTTAGCACTTCCGGTTCCATCATCCCGAAGTTAATGGGTTTTTTGAATGGGATATTGGTTAAATCGTCTTATTCTACGACATAAAACACACCAATAATACCCTACTCGTGATTTTTTTAAAGGTGGGGTATCCATTTTTTCAACTACTCTGTTGGACATTGTTGATATTTGAAATCAACCTGAACAAACCCACCCCTCACTTCATTGCTCCGCCCCAAAACTCACACTCCAATCCTAACCACCCTACTCCGAGTCGGTCTCGAACCCTGGCCTGATCGCTGCCAACATGCGAGGCGAATGCACTACCAATGACGCTAAACACCTCATTCTCTAGCGGTCGTCAGTGCGCAGTGCTTTATCTGCACAACTCTCACTATCTAGCCACTGTTACACACGCAATACGAGAGCGGAAGTCTGTTTATCACAGCTGACGCGCAACAAAATGCTTCACGAAAAATAAAGCGCAGATGATGAACGAATGACAAGGAAGCACAAAAAATGAACGTACAGTACACAAGAGTTAATACAAACGAGTTAGTTGTTAGTCGCCAACAGCACAGCAGCTCCAGACAATCAAAACCCAGTGTTACTCACATGATAAGGAATCAAAGCAGCCTCCGCGTCTGTTCTCAGGCCTTCCCGCTTAGCTCTCTCCAGCGCCGGAAAGCTTTTCTAATATAAACCGGGTCCTAAAGCGCTTGCCCAGGCATAAACCTTCATTGTAGTGATATTCTTTTGAGCTCTTTTGTATTGTGTCTCATCTCTCGTTCTGCAGTTTTTTTCTTTTTTTCAAATCTCCCTCTTGCTTGTTCTCTCTCCTCGACCATCATACGCCCCCTAATGCTGATTGGCTAAACGTTATCGGCCTGACTAACTTCCAAACAGTGCAGTTAAAACGTGCAAGTCTCATAAACTTTTGTGGATCCCAGAGCTTATTTTTTTTGCAATAATCCAAAAGCCAGTGGAAAAATCCTATTGGGTTTTTGTCGAGGGAACCAGTGATGCTAACTTCAGGGGTTGGCCTGCAAAAAATACATCATCCCACCTTTGAGCCTTAACTTGATCTGACCTGTGGCCTGCTAATTGTGATTAGATTGAATAGTATAATAACATTTAATTATATTCATTTATTAATAAAAGTATTAAATACTGTGACTTGTGGTTTGTTATTTTAGCATTATTTAAATTATAGTATTTAGATATATTTTATTTTATTTATTTTTATTTTTTCAGTTTTAGTAATTTCAGCTTTTGTAATTTTATTATTAGTTTTTGTTTAAAGGGGTGGTTGATTATGTTTCTCTTTTTTAACTTTAGTTAGTGTGTAATGTTGCTGTTTGAGCATAGACAACATCTGCAAAGTTACAACGCTCAAAGTTCAAAGCAAAGGGAGATATTTTCTTTTAAAGTTTAAGGACTACAACAAACACCGTTACTGAAGGGGGTCGCACACCGGACGCGAAGCTCAGCTCAGCGCCGCACCGCGCCACGTCTTTAAAATTCGAACGTATTGTTTTCTATGAGTGTAGGCACACCGGCGGCGACATTCAGCGCCTGTCCGTGGCGCCCAGCTACGACTCAAGAAGTTGTTCAAAATCCTGCCGCGCCACAGAGCACCATGTACATTGTTTTACATTAAATTTATATTATATTTATCTCAAATCATCGTTAATGTACATACTGACTTCACCCTGTGCTGAAAGATACATCAGTTTTACATTCTTAGTTTAACAGCTTGAATAAAGTCTAAAAATGTATAATAAACGTAGCCTTTTCTTTCATTTTGCTCTGTTGTGTCATTTTTCCATGTACACTAACCTCAGTGCGAAATATTAAAGCATAGGCATATGTAACGTTTCCCCGTCGACTTAAAACTCACCCATCGTGCAACTCTTCTATCAGGAGTCAATTCAAAATTGAGCTCGCGCGTATATAATGTGCGCGGCGGTGTGCGATACCTGTGAGTTGTCCGAGACGCAACGCGGTGCGGCGCTGAGCTTCGCGTCCGGTGTGCGACCCCCTTGACAGTCGTCATTTTGGCTGCGTGAGATTCTCCAGCTTTGTTGTTGTTGAGCAACCGAAACATGAGCTGTTAAAGCTCCGCCCTCTTTTGACAAGCGGGCCAGGAACAGCAGCTCATTTGCATTTAAAGGAACACACACATGTTTTTGTTCACACCCAAATAGGGGCAAATTTGACAAGCTATAATAAATGATCTGTGGGGTATTTTGAGCTGAAACTTCACAGACACATTCTGGGGACACCAGAGACTTATATTACATCTTGTAAAAGGGGCATTATAGGTCCCCTTAATATTTAGGTTTAATTTACTTTATTTCATCCTTATTTTAGTTAATGAAAATGATTTTAATTTCCCCCCAATACTGAAAATGCGGTTATTATATCTCTGATTTGAATATTCAGTTTGTGTATTTGTGTTAAAAATAAATGCTGTAAGGTTTAATAATTCTTGCGACGTGTACTTTTTGCTCTGCATATTTAAACAAGTGTTTTTTTTTTTTTTTAAGAGTTTCGAATGAAACTCTGCAATGGTGAGCAATATTTATGTCTTATGCTTTCTATTATTTATTGTTTTTATAAGTGTAGAAATTTTTAATCTTTTAATCTTTTTCCACAGGTCCAATTTCAATACAACTACTGAACAGTGGTATGTCTTAATAGACTTCTTTTTTGTTATTATTATTGAGTTTTGAATTATTTGAATTGCTTTTAATGCTTACCTGGCCGGAGACACTAATCTTTGTTGTGGATGTGTGTGCTGTATTCTGTTACATCCATGCTGTGATGTAAATAATTGATCCTGTGGCTGACCTGATCTCTCTTGTTGCAGTGCTTTCAAGGTGACTAAAGTGTCCCTAAAGGTCATGACCCCAGTGATCCTCACTGTATTTGTACTAGCACTGTACCTACATGCCCAGCAAGTGGAGTCAACAGCTCGTCTAGACTTCCTTTGGAAACTTCAGGTCAGGTTTGAACCACTTTGATAGACCAGCTTTTTGTTGCTGTTTTCTTGGTTCACTAAGATATACAGGAACGTGACAATAATTAATTTGTTCATAAAATACATTGAGAATTTGATAGCTTCAAAATTGAAATATGCAATTCGTCTGTTCCTCCACAGGCCACAGAAGAGAAGGAGGAGATGGAGGAACTTCAAGCCTACAACCGTCGGCTTCTCCACAACATCTTGCCCAAAGATGTGGCCGCCCATTTTCTAGCTAGAGAGAGGAGGAATGACGAGCTGTACTACCAGTCATGTGAGTGCGTGGCTGTCATGTTCGCCTCCATCAGCAACTTTTCCGAGTTCTACGTGGAGCTGGAGGCCAACAACGAGGGAGTGGAGTGTCTGAGGCTCCTCAATGAGATCATCGCTGACTTTGATGAGGTTAGAAGGCTGGAGAGAATGAGGGAATCTTCAATTATGAAACCAGTCTGTGTGACGAATATGAAAGCATCTATTTTGGCTTTTTTTGACTTGAGTACACTACCATTCAAAAGTCCCTGGTTGGTTTAGGGCTGGGCGATAAACTACATAATATCGAGAGCGTGATAAAATTTACATTGATAAGCTCGGACATTTTTACTCGATATGGATTGATCTAACAGCCTATCACATAGCAGAAATAAACGTGACAACAGCCAGTCAATGCATGTTGCTAATTATTGATTTCTGCGTCTCTGTGTGAATGAACGGCACGGTTTCACAAACTTACATGTGACATTTGCGGTGTTTTCAGTGTCTGCCGTCTCAATATATGAGAACATGAACAAATGAACTTCATCTCCAGAGTGGCTTTGAGAGTCACTTCACAAGCTTTTCACCGTTTCGTTTGAGAAAAACTACACTGAAACTAAAACTGAAAGATCGTCACGACAAACCGTCAAAATTAAAAAGTCCTTTTTAACTTCAAGAAGTGATGACAGAAATGTATCACTAATGTATACCAAAATGTACTTCTCAAAGCAATAATATTATTATTTCTAAAGAATATCATACAACCAAGATCTTTTTTTCATCCATGTTTTGAACTTACTGTTCTGTTGTACAGCATCTTATTTGACAAAAAAAATAAAAATTCAATGTATTGTTGTAAGTTAATATTTTCATCAGGTCTAACAAATATGAAAGCATTTCCTTAATATCATGATAAATATTGATATTGTATGATATGGAAAAAATATTGTAATAATATTTTTGGCCATATCACCCAGCCCTAGGTTGGTTATATTTATTTAAGGCCTAAAATACAGTAAAAACAGTAATATTGTGAAATATTATTACAATTTAAAATAACTAGTTTTATTGTAATATATTTTAAAATGTAATTAATTAATTATTATTAATTAATTTACTTTCAGCATCATTACTCCAGTCTTCAGTGTCACATGATCCTTCAGAAATCAATCTAACATGATGATTTGATGCATTTACTGCATTGAAACATTTATTATTATCATCAATGTAGAGAAAAATGTGTGCTGCTTCATATTTTTGTAAAAAAAACGTTACATTTTTTCAGGATTCTTCAATGAATAGAAAGTTCAAAAGAACAACATTTATTCAAAATAGAATTCTTTTGCTACATTATAAATGTCTTTACTGTCACTTTTGATTAGTTTAATTTATCCTTGCTGAATAAAAGTATTAATTTCTTTCAAAACAAAATCTTACTGACACCACATTTTTAGAAGGTTGTGTATATTGATGAAAACCCCTCTCACTATTACAGATCATCAGTGAGGAGAAATACAGGCAGCTGGAGAAAATAAAGACCATTGGCAGCACCTACATGGCGGCATCTGGCCTTAACGACTCCACCTATGACAAGGAAGGCCGCTCGCATATAACCGCTCTGGCTGACTATGCCATGCACCTCCGCGAACAGATGAAATACATCAATGAGCATTCCTTCAACAACTTCCAGATGAAGATCGGTACGTGTCAGAACCTACAGGGTCTCATAGAAGTCCATTGTTTACTGATTATTTATTAGAAACATCTGAAAATGTTTGCTTTGCCAAATCAAAGCCATGTGGTACAACTAAGTCTCTTTATAATCGTAGTTCAGGTTGTAAAATGTCATGTGGTGCTACTCCCCACAAATAAAATGGTATTTTTAAATTAATTATTCATGATCTTAGTAAAAAAAAAAAAAACTTTATTTAAATTTTTTAATGATTAAAGGCACACTGTGTAGTTTTTTCCTAACTACATAGCTTGATTTCGCGGGATCATGGGAGGTGTTGTCTTCACATCTACATCCAGTGGAAAAGAATCTGACGGGCAGAAATTATATTCATGGATGAGCTAATGTATTAAAGATTTATTAACATTACTGTAGTATAAATCAGGATGAACGAGGCCGCTGGCGCAATTGCTAATGAGAGACAAGCGCGACACACGTCTCGAGAGCATTGGAGCTTTTATTATGCCACAGTCGCCACTTCCGCTTCTTAGGGTCATGTGTATGTGGGGTAACGCAGCGCTGTTTTATCATATTAGATACATTTGAGTGATGAAAGTTGTTATAATGCTACTCTGTGAGTTAGAGTATGTTTTTAAGAGGTTGGCATATGCATGTGTGTGCAGGACTGAACATTGGGCCAGTAGTTGCAGGAGTTATTGGAGCCAGGAAGCCCCAGTATGATATCTGGGGAAACACAGTAAATGTGGCCAGTCGGATGGACAGTACAGGGGTCCCAGACCGCATTCAGGTAAACTTTCAAGCCTGTAGATGCTCACAATGTCATCGTCATCGTGAGTAAGTCACGTAGAAGTGATTTTTTGCTATTTTACTGGATGTTTTGCAGGTGACCACAGACCTGCACCAGGTGTTGGCCAGTAAAGGTTACCAGCTGGAGTGTCGAGGGCTCATAAAGGTGAAAGGCAAGGGTGAGATGACCACTTACTTCCTGAACGACCGACCTCCCAACAGTTAGCAGTGCACTAGAATTTCTTTGGATTCCCACAATTCCCCAGAGTGGAGGATTTCTCCAGGCAAGCTGAAGACAAACAAGTAGCCATTGCCATCACTTGAAGAAAAAACAAACAAAAAAAGGATTATTGAGAAAAAAAAAACAAAAAAAAACAGACTCCAGACTGGAGAGCCGTGGCGGTCGTGGATATGGCTGTGCACCTTGAAGGACGATTGTTTTTAAGCCTCTCCCTCAGGCTGCTTGAAAGATGCAAAGTCTGTTTATTTAATAAAGGCCTTTATTTGCCGAAGAAAAACGCTGTACATAAGGCATTTTCTCCAGTTTTATTTTTGTGACATTTTTTTTTTCCTCTGTTATTTTTATTTCAGGAGAATATAAATACAGGTACTCATGTTTTGTTCGGAATTTCTTATTTATTTTGATCTTGATGTTTTGTGCAAAAAGTCCTTTATGGAAAAAGTGTGGAAAACACATACACATTTATACCGTACATAAACACGTACGCCCGTATATTTGTGTGTGTACGAATACAGTATCTGTATAAATTAAGAAGAGAACTATTGACCAAAGACCAAAGTATTTAATAGAAAAGAAGTCAAAACGTTTGCGGAAGTTTTGAATATTATGTAATGCTCTGACGTCCTCATCCCTCGATTTTCTTGTTTTTATGACGTTTTATCATTTAAAGTAAATCACACTGATTGACCAGCATTCTGGGTGACTGGCAGAGCGTTGTGCTCCAGATCATTTGAAGGATTGAATGATTTAATTTAAAGTCTTGCTTTTTTTTCAGAATGACAAATTCTAGATGGAAAAGTGTGTGGAAAGCTGTGGAACAGTAGTTTTTTTTCTTTTTCTTTTGGGAAGTACGACCAGCTCTGGGCCTTTAACGCGTCCTCAAGGAAGACTTCAGTTTAGTTTTGTGTGTTCCGTCAACCATTTCTTCTTTTTTCAAAGAAGTATTTTTGGTACAAAATGAAATAAAAGGAAAAAAAGAGTTTTTCGGAGGCACCTGGGGAAAAGCCACGGCATTGGATACCACGGTACAAGACAGTTTATCGAGATCCAATTCATTCTAGAAGGACTTTTTTAAAAATGAAAGAAATATATCTATAAATTATGACTGAATACTGTGCTTTGTAATCTCGAAGGGGCATAACTCTTTTCACTGTGAGGTTTCTATGATACGACTAGCTGCTTTCTTGCCAAACTAAACAGCTCAAAAGCATGTCTGATTGTGGTATCTTCTCTACGATTTTTGTTTGTTTGATTCCCTTAAGTTTTAATGTTTGGGTATTTTGTATCACCTCTGTATCCTTTTTTATTCCTATTCTGGTTGTTCTTATTATGATTCCATTCCAGCTGAGGAAAGGGAACAAAGACCCGAATTGAGACGTTCAAGCAAGTTGGTACTAACTGATCAACTGTAGTCAGTGACGTATGAACAATATTCCCTCCACTGCTTTTTCCGCTTCATTGCAGTGAACGTCTCTTTAAGGAAAAAGCCACATGGGAAAATACATCATTAAAACGTACACTTCAGATTCATTTAGATGTTTAACACTTAACAATACTAGCCAGCTTATTGCTAACACAGAACCGACTTCCGAACATCGCATGCGTGCAGTGCGAATTGCAGTACATTTGCCTTAATTGAACGAACTTCAGTATATGATAACAGTGCCTCTTTAAATCACACTTTCTACGACCCAAACCGCGCAATTCACCTGGTTAACTTCGTTAACTCGGCCACCTCTTTCAGCGTATTGACTTGCATGATGGCCAGAGCACTGTCTTTTACCTGCTGTGTTCTTCACTCATTAAAAACTTGCTGTGATAGTAGCTTGGTCATTGCATGTCAGTTGATCACGTTCGTACCAAAGGCAGGGCGCCCCGTTGTTTTCCGTCCAGTATGTGCAATAAAAGCATACACGAATAGAGATTCAGCGTGAGGGAAGGAAACAAGCAGGAGTGTATTTTAGTACTACTGACTCCCACACTGGGGCCTCTGTCTAGATCAGGGCTGAACGACTCCTGATCGTCTCTTTATTTTCATTTACCTTTTCGTTTGTTTGTTTCATTCTTGTTTTTTTTTTTACTTTATTCGAAGGATTAGAAAAGGGACGAGCTTTTCAACTTTGCAAAGGAAAGTTGAGAAAAGACTCTTGAATATAGACAAACTTTTCCCCTCTAAAAATAAAAAATGTCTGTTTTATTTGTTTTTTTGTGATTGCCTTTTTATTTGTGGTTTTTGTTTAAATCCCTTTGTTTTGGTATATTTTAGTCATTATAAAGTGACCATAAACGAGTTTTAGTTGCTTCAAATTATTGATGGGCACATTGTAGATTTCATTAGTTTTATCACCATTATTGGGCGAAAAATGGGAAATATAATTTTTTTTAATTTGTTTGCAATTAATGATAGTGACTTCAGTATCCCTTTAGTAGCTTCAATAATCAACTTCAATGACTTCAATAATCAAACTAGTATCAACTAATTAATTATAATCTCAGAACTTTACCTGTAAATCGAGATGCCTTGCTCAGTAAATATTTCATGCATTTGGTGAGTTGAGCCATTTTGTAATTCAAATACCAATGCTATGGTAACTTAACATCTGATCCTAGATCAGTTATTTCATCCTGTTTTAGTCAGTTTCTGATACGAAGAAACAAAACATTAAAGGGATAGTTCACCCAAAAAGGAAAATTCACAGTGGAAAAGCGCCAAAAGGAAGATATTTGGAAGAATGTCATTAACCAAACAGAAGTTGCCCCCCATTGACTACCATAGTATTTATTTTTCCTACTATGGTAGTCAATGGGGAACGAGATCTGTTTGGTTTCTGACATTCTTCCAAATATCTTCCTTTTGTGTTCAGCAGAACAAAGACATTTATACAGGTTTGGAACAACCTGAGGGTGAGTAAATGATGACAGAATTTTCCTATTTGGGTGAACTATCCCTTTAAGGGGTCTACAACAAACTTTAAAGGGTTAGTTCATGTCGTTCCACACCCGTAAGACCTTAGTTCATCTTTGGAACACAAATTAGGATATTTTTGATAAAATCCGATGGCTCAGTGAGGCCTCCATTGACAGCAAGATAGTTAACGCTTTCAAATGCCAAAGAAAGCTACTAAAGACATACTTATGTGACTACAGTGGTTCAACCTTAATGTTATGAAGCGACGAGAATACTTTTGCGCCAAAAAAACTAAATAACGACTTTATTCAACAATATCTAGTGATGGGTGATTTCAAAACACTGCTTCATGAAGCTTCGAAGCTTTACAAATCTTTTGATTTGAATCAGTGGAGCATGTATCAAACTGCCAAAGTCACATGATTTCAGTAAACGAGGCTTCGTTATGTCATAAGTGTTTCAAAATTTCAATGGTTCACCACTGGAGGGCGTGACTTTGGCACGCTCCGAACCACTGATTTGAAACAAAAGATTCGTAAAGCTTTGAAGCTTCATGAAGCAGTGTTTTGAAATCACCCATCACTAGATATTGTTGAATAAAGTCATTATTTTGTTTTATTGGCGCACAAAAAGTATTCTCGTTGCTTCATAACATTAAGGTTGAATCACTGTAGTCACATGAACCGTTTTAAATGTCTTTAGTAGCTTTCTGGGCATTGAAAGTGTCAATTATCTTGCTGTCAATGGAGGCCTCACTGAGCCATCGGATTTCATCAAAAATATCTTAATTTGTGTTCTGAAGATGAATGAAGGTCTTACGGGTGTGGAACAACATGAGGGTGAGTAATTAATGACAGAATTTTCATTTCTGGGTGAACTAACCCTTTAACTTGAAGTTTCAGAATGAAAGCTGCTTCAGGTAAAATGTCAAGTTTAGTCACAAATAGTTCATAGTTTTATTAATACTGGATTTCATAATACAGGTATATGCAAAGAATAACATTTAACACATACAGTATGGGACTACATTTTTTTGCACTAAATTCTCGAAACAATATGGCACAGTCATAGATGTGTAGTGGATACACATTACATTTACGTATCCTCTGCACCTCCTGTTCTGCAAGGCGAAGTGATGCACTGTAGTGTTGAAGCATTATGGGACAGTGATCACTATAGTTTCATGGATCAGGGATCAAAACAAGCTAAAGTCTGGATGGGTCATTGACATCTCATTCACAAACCTGAGTAAATAAATGAAATACATGTATTAAAGCATTACACAATTATTTGTTGATACACATTAGCCTACACAGAGTTTGACTCATAGCTTAACATTCTTCATACTTTGTCATTTCGCTATTTTTGCGTGGGAAGTGACGGGTTCGAGTCCAAGGCTCCTGGTTCTTCAGGCCTTCAGCAGGAACCCACCAACCATACTGCTGGTTGTCCGTCACAGGTACACAATACAGTTCTCTAGGAGCTGAGAGGGAAACAAGACATCAATGAATACCAAGAATGTAGCAAATTAAGATTTAAGGTAAATTATTAAAGGGTTAGTTCACCAAAAAAAGAAAATTACCCCATAATTTACTCACCCTCCATCCTAGGTGTATATGACTTTCTTCTTTCAGCCAAACACAGAATGTCAGCTTTTACCGTATGTGGAATAGGGAGGCATGGGACTTTCTTTGTAAGTTCAATACAGAAGGCGGTCTGGCGGAAGCTAGATATCTTACTTCACAACTTGTTAAATATGGATTTTTTTTTTTTTTTTTTTACACAAATGCATTGCCGGTGTACGTTTATGATGGATGGATGTGGATGGAAGAACCTTCTTCAGCTCATGCTGATTGGTCCCGTTCACTGCCATTATAAAGCTCAGATGCATCAGGATATTTATTAATATATCACCGATTGTGTTCATCGGAAAGAAGAAAGTCATATACACATAGTATGGCTTGAGGGTGAGTAAATCTTGGGCTAATTTTCATTTGAAAGTGAACTAATTCTTTTAATGACAGAATTTTCATTTTTGGGTGAACTAACCCTTTAAGATTAATTCATTAAAAAAAATCCATAATGCACAAGAACTAAAGTACACATGGTGTGTATATGGTAGTGTATATAACAATTTATGAACTACATGAATCTCTCTTTGGTGAGTTATAAATGCAATATGTGGGTGTTTGATGAATTTTGTATGAACTTACACCTCTGAACGCGTCCGATCGGATCCTGATATCTGCTCTGGCTGCCAAGAAGCAGGTCTGATGAGTCTGAAGGGAAAAAACAGACATAATAAACCTCACTACTAAATCTAAACAAATGCGCTTTCGGCAGCGCCTGCATCGAACCAAAGCAGCCATACCTCGTCCTCGTGTATCTAGTTTGTTTTGGGCAGATGGTATCATCCTGTCTCCGAAAGGGTTCTGATAGCCCAGATATGTGATTCCGAAGAAAGCCATAATCAAAACTAAGTACTAACTCAACAAGAGCAGACAAGAACGAGCTGAGCTGAACTGAACGAGCACCGAAAGAGTCGAACACGACCTTCTCTCGCTAATGTTTAATGTGTTGTCATGGATACTTGCGCTGCCCCTCAGTTCCCCTGTTCGTTCATCAGCACGTTTAAAAATAATGCTCAAAGCAGAGTTAAATTTGATTATAGTCAAATTCAAAGTCATAAACACATTGTTTACTTCCTAAATATCACCTCCGTCCACTTCTTAGTTCACGGTTCTTTTAGATAACGACTTGTTTGTGGAGAAAATAAACCGGTCAATTATCCAATGAGATGCACCTGGCATGACGGAATGATCTTACTGCTAGAAAAAAAATCACATTATCTTCTCTGGTGTGCAGGTTAGGTTTACAACTGTAAAGTGGTTACAACGCTGCACTTTAGTGCAGGTAAGTACATACTTGAGTTGAAGCACCACTCTTTGAACTACCTCAGTCCTTTTCATGAAATATATTTATCATACAAATTACAGAAGTGCTTGAGTTCTCATTAATAGATATGAAACATAATGGTCGCATCAATCTATTGCTGTTTATTGCTTGTTTGAACGCACCGGTTACAAATAAGCTACCGATACTTTCTCATATTTAGGTAGGCCTAGTTAGGTTTTCTCGGTTTGGTTCTTTCAGAGATAAAAAAAAATAAAAATAAAAATAGTTATTTGAAAGGGTGTAGGCCTAGTATTTCGACTTCCTTATTGCTCGGCATTTTTTTTTTTTTTTTTGTAAAATACCAAAATGTTATTAATGGGCGAGTGCCGTCTTTTAAACCACTTCACTCAAATATACTTTGATAAGCCTATAATGATTTATTTATAATTTAGTGGTGTCCGGCCGGATTTCGTGGGAAAATGCATACATGGGTGTTTCTGCAACTACGGGCACTTTTGACACTCCCAATTTTAAAAAAAATCAACCTCTATGAATTTCAATTTTAACCATCACAGTCTGTAATACATATAAAAATGTACACAAAATTGAATGTAGATGTTAAGATCTTAATCTGGAACATATTTTTTATGGTTTTCATCTCGTCTTCTTACAAAATGTCCTTACCGCAACATTACAATAACGGTAATTTTATACACTTTTCTTTCTTAATTTCTATAAAAATGTAATACATTTACATAGTTACTTTTGAGATTTGGCAATTTTTGTAAATACAGATATTAAAAAATAATTTAAAATTAGGGGATTTTGTGATATTCTTTATGCCATGGAAAATTTTGATGCTAACCTTAGATACCAATTGTTTTAATACACGCCAAAGATAAAATATTTCGCTTTTTATGACAAATATTGTCATTTTCATGTGTAAATCATCTCTAGTGAAGGTAGACAGCAGTCTAATTAATAATTAAAATAAATCGGTAATGACAGGTGCGGTAATGACAGCTTGTGTCGGTAAGGACACAATATTAATGACGCATGTTAATAATGTAACCTTAACAATAGGTTACTGTAGAGAAAAACAGTAACGGACAACAAAAGGTATTTTGTCAAAGAGGTATTGCAGGAAAGACTGGGTTAAACTGATTTTCTTGTTTCAAAAACTAATAGTTTTATGAACTTATATTATAACAACAAGCTAATTTGAGGCCTTCAGTATTTTGTTTTGTCCTCTTGTTTCTTTTGTTTATCCTCCACTGTCTTCTTTTCTGATTTGTCAGTTTATCTGCTCTTTTTTTAATGCTCTTTTCCCATAACTATTAATATCTGTCAGGGACTTTTCTCATTACATCTCTGCATTTCTGTCATCTTATTAGATTAATTTGGTATCATCTATGGTTGCAAAAATGTCATGTTTATATTTAGATTACAGTATAAAACTTGAATTTGTCTGTACCATAGCATAAGGTCTTTACCGCATAACACCTAAAAAATGCTGCGGTAAAGGCGTGTTATGAAATGACATTTTTGCTAATATTGCTGGTAACTGGCAGCTAGCAAGGTCTGATACATCAGTTTTGACTTATAGCACCACATATACATGTATTCAACAGTGATATAAATTCATTTTTAAAATGTAGTTCAAAATACACAATTACTAAGCCGAATGGTAAGGACACATAATAAATACTGAATTAGAAAAGGTGATCTTTATCTTAGTTTTCTGGATCTTGTGAGTGACCTAATGGGGGTGGCCCAGTCTCTGTAAGCCATGTGCTCACATGCTAATTTCTGTTTCCATAGAAACTAGATTTGTTTGGCTTTGAACAAATGCCATATTAAGAGTCTTTTTTCAGTGTTGCGGTAAAGACTCAAAAGTGTGGGACAGGTGTATTTAGATGAAAAAAAATCTTATAAATGATTAGTAAACAAAAAAAGAACTTTAAGATAGTGTAAAGTAACATTTATATGAAACTAATTCATTTGAAATAATGTCATATTGTAAAATAATTAGCTAATTTTATGCATCTCAGCATTGAAACCACATAATTAAATCATATTATTCATTCATTATTTTTTAAGTCAAGGTGTGTAATGACACTGTGTTTATATTTATGAAGCTTTAGATGACAAATTTTAACATAAACCTTGAATTTCACTACTGGGATTTAAAAGTGCCCATAGTTGCAGAACCACCCACATATACGTCATTCGTCATGTGTAAATTATATAATTACACAGAAGTAGCTCTAGACTGTGGTGCTTTTATGGTTTGGAAATAGCATGCTACGTGAAGTTGAAATTTTGGCGTTACAATGAATGAGAAAAAATGATTCAAAATGTAAAAACCTTTGCGAAATCACCAGTTGCAAAAACAATTGTTTTTGGGATCACACAGTTTTTGCCAATCTCATGTTAATCTTGAGTACCTATAGAGTAGTAGTGCATCCTTCATATCTCCGAAAAGTCTTGTACCGAGTCTTTCTGAAAACAGCCGAGCACCTGGAGGCGTGCCGTGTGAGCGGAGCTAAAGAGTGACAAGCACACGCAGCTTTTGCGTAGCAATCGTCTGCAAGCTATCAATGATCAGCTAAACAAATGTATTTAAACGCACACAATGCACCATCGCATTATCCCTGGATAACTTTTGAATCACTATAATGAATATAGCGTATAGTGAATGATGATTAATGAATTTATGAATTCACTACGTTCATGTTGTTTACATTACATGCACTTAGGCGCCTATTGCCAACAAAACAGACATTTGATGCAGTTTTACTCACCACATGCGGTTCTGACTCATGACCGGGATCATTACCGCTGTGACCGCTCCATCTTTAAGTTTCAAACGATCTGTAAATCCAGCGTCGAACTGGGCCTTGTTTATAAAACCATAAGCGCCGATCCTGAAGGCTCAAGCAGCCACGGAAAAACATTGGATATTCTTCATTCATTTTAACCAATAAAAAAGTAATTGCAACTATCAGACATGACTTTATCCTTTTTTGATAGTTAATTTAAGGCGGTTTCTGGTTATTTTAATGACAAATATCGAGAGCGCATCAATGTAATGCTTGAGCACAAATCTCTCAGCTCCACTTAACGCTGGGTTCTTTGGGAAGCAACGTTATCTTTCCCTCACAACCAAAAATACACTTCTTTGGTGACATTGTTGATTTCGTGGTCTAAAAACAAAGTGACAAATCTTTCTCAAACAAGTTCTGTGCAGGGCTGCCGACGATTTCCGTAAAGCCGAACAAAGCACATTGATGGGTGTGCTCTTGCTCTCTCGCTCTGGTTGATGTGTGTGCGCACGCTCTTCCAGGAGAAGTGCCCGTACAAGGAATTCCGCCCTTTATTACAAAAAACAAAGTGTGAAGTTTGTGAGGAATCGGAAGAGTATTTTTGGCACAGAACAAGATATCCAGTATCCATGTGTACACCTGTGCATCAAAAGCGGAGCCAAAACAGAACCAAAACAGTGTTGCAGTTTTATTAACTGCTAGTGGGCCAAAAGTTATATGTAGGCTATCTTTAAATAGTCCTGCTATGTGACAAACTAATTGAAATATTCCATGTTTTCCTCTTAAAAATGAATTCCTAATATCATAAAATAATTAGAAAAATGCTGTATATTGCATAACATGTCACACTGAGGACACTGTTGTCAATGATCTTCTCAAATCGAGAACAGTGCAAAGTAATTTATTTTGCCAAACATTTTTCTGTTACTACAACAAATGGATGAAGTTACATGAAGTTCTTGCTGAACCGGAATTTATGATCCAGTGTGGTTTGTTTTCACGTAGGATGCACTTACAAAGTCCCCAATGTGCACTACCCATAAAACTGTGCGTCTTTGGATTGATCCTTTTAATCACCCTTCTATGGGTCTTACAGCTGGATCTAGGGAGGTCTGCCAGCTGGTTTCAAGGTGTTTCCCTAAAGCCAAGATACAGGGGCAGTGTTGGTTGGAATTCTAACGGCATTTGGCATTTTCGGATGGATACCACTGCTCCACAATTTGAAGGAGCTTCAGCATTATCTGGAGATGCCAGCTGTCCCTCTGGGTTCTATAGCATGGAGGAGCTCAGGCCTCAGATAGAGAGACCTCAGGAGGATTCTGAAGGACCTGGAGCTGATGGAAACCCTTTCATATCTGGCATCATGACTCCTGTAGGGTTCAGGGAGAAGCAGGAGGGTCTTTCTAGAAATGGCTTCAACCAGTATGCCAGTGACCGCATCTCCTTCCACCGTAGTCTTGGTGTCGACACACGGCCCCCTGAGTGAGAATCAAAAGAGGCAGACTGAGAAAATTTGTTCTTAGAGAGTTTTTATACCATATGATCACGTAGTTCTAGATTAATTCCAAAAGATATATATACAATTCTCTGTTACTCTTTCAAGATGCATTGAGCAAAAGTTCAGCAGATGTCCACGGTTACCCACTACCAGTGTGATAATTGTGTTCCACAATGAGGCATGGTCCACTCTCCTACGTACCATCTTCAGTGTCTTGCATACTTCACCTGCTGTTTTACTCAAAGAAATCGTACTGGTGGATGATGCAAGTACTCAAGGTGAGTAAAGGCAAAGATACATTGGGTTTTTAGGTACTTGGTATGAAAAAGGTTAACAATAAAACAAGCAAACAAATTCCACGAACTTAGATTGAAGAGGAGACCCAAGCCATATCTTGAGACCAGAATATCACCTGAGGGTGGCCTCTTTTGACTTGGGACAATAAGCAACCACACAGAACACCATAGTAATAGCTTAGCAACCACTCAGAACACCATGGCAGTGCCTTAGCAAACACCCAAGATACAGTAGTAACACCTTTACAGCCACCCAAAACACCCTAGCAACACCTTAGCAACCACCCAGAACAGCATGGCAATGCGTTAGCAATTACCCAAGACACAATAGCAATGGCTTAGCAATGACTCAGAACACCCAAGCAACACCTTAGTGACCATTCAGAACCTCTTAGCAATCACCCAGGACACCCTAGCAACACTTTAGCAACCACCTAGGACAGACACTCTAGAAACATCTTAACAACCACTAAGAACACCCTAGCAACAGCTTATCAAGCACTCAGAACACCCTAGCAATGTCTTAGCAATCACCCAAGACACCCTAGCAATGCCTTAGCAACCACCCAAAACACACTAGTAACATCTTAACTACCCAAAACACATTAGCAACACCTTAGCAACCACCCAAGACACTAGCAAAAGCTTAGCAACCACCCAGAACACCATGGCAACATCTTAGCAATCACCTAAGATACCCTAACAATGGCTTAGCAATGACCCAGAACACCCTAGCAACACCTTAGTGACCATTTAGTACATCCTAGCAATCACCCAGGACACCCTAGCAACACTTTAGCAATCACCTAGAACAGACACTCTAGTAGCATCTCAGCAACCACCCAGAACACCCTAGCTATGCCTTAGCAATCACTCAAGGCACCCTAGCAACTCCTTGCATACTGTGTGTTAATATGCTCAAAACACATTAGAAAAATACTTTTCTTATTAAAATATGTAAATCTAGTTAAAACAGTATATCTTTGATTTGAAATCTTGTAGATTAAGGCAGTGTATTAATTACTTTTTTCATTTCAGATCATCTAAAAGCCCCACTAGAACAGTATGTCCAGTCTCTTGAGATTGTGCGTGTCCTGAGGCAGCGTGAGAGGAAAGGTTTAATTGCTGCCAGACTGTTGGGAGCACGTGAGGCTGGAGGAGAGGTGCTTGCCTTCCTGGACTCCCACTGTGAGTACATACTATCAGGGACTTTATAGAGTGCACCCCAACCTTTGGCTTTCACAGAAACTAAACTGACTGGAGGTATCAAATCGTAGTCCTTTAAAAGGTGAACATAATATATTTAGACAGTCCTGAGGATTGAGTCTAACCAAAGTTGAATTTTTAAAGTAGACAAATTAGTCAACATCCTGCTCTAATTTTGTGTGTTTTCCCAGGTGAGTGTTTCTATGGTTGGTTGGAGCCCCTGTTGGCCCGGTTAGTTCAGGAACCTACCACAGTTGTGAGCCCAAGTATTCCTGTCATCAACAAGGACAATCTACGGTTCATAAAGCCAGTGCCGTCATCCCGCACACATACCCGTGGGAACTTTGACTGGACCCTGAGTTTTGGCTGGGAGACTATTCCTGAAGAAGAGAGGGTGAAACGCAAAGATGAAACCTATCCTGTCAGGCAAATGATACACACACACATGCACATGCACACAAGTTTCTATGTTTTATGGGGACTTCCCATAGACATAATAATTTTTATTCTGTACAAACTGTATATTCTATCCCCTACCCCTAAACACAACCCTCACAGAAAATGTTCTGCATTTTTACATGTTCGAAAAAACATGACCAAAAAAAATTGTTTCCACAAGGTCAAAAATGGTTGGTATTACTATCTTTGTATAGTTACATTTTTTTTCCCGTTCAGGACACCTGCTATTGCCGGAGGACTTTTTGCCATTTACAAGCAGTTCTTTGAACACATTGGGACCTATGATGACAAGATGGAGTTTTGGGGAGGAGAGAACATAGAAATGTCATTTAGGGTAAGACCCTCTTGCAGGTTTGTATTTTTTGCATCATTTGAGTGAACTGTTGTTAACATGCAATATAAAATTAGAAGATTTTGACATTCATCATTTACTATTACTCAGATCATTGTAATTCTGGTACAGTGTTTTTATTGTTAACTAAGGCCCTGTCCACAAGGGTATTTTCAAAACCACAGCTTTTTCTATGTGGTTTGGCCGTTCGTCCAGTCGCAAACACAGTATCCAGTCACTGAAACTGAACATTTTTGAAAACTCCTGCCAGGGTGAAGATTTTTAGAAACTCCAGTTACAGTGTTGTCGTGTAGACGGTAAAACCGGAGATTTTGGCTTGTGGCGCTGGAACTGGAACCAGTAATAACCTTTTTTCCAGGCTTCTGATTGGCCAACATGGCTTTATGGTTAGGGTTATATCGCCACCTGTTGGTTTGGCATGCTCTTGACAGCGATTCATAGCGTGTTTTTGCTTTTTCATTTTTTTTTTTAAATGGAGGAGCAACTCTGTTTATAAAAATACCCATGCACGTGTGGACTAGGCCTAAAACTAAAACTTTTAAAATATATATTTTTAAAATGAAATAAAGCTGAAATAAAAGTAAAATAATATCTGTAATAATATATTAAAATAAATGTATAATAAAATAGAAAAAAAATGATAAAATATATAATATGTAATAAAAATGGCAACTAACTGAAATAAAATAAAATTGTTGCTAAAATTGTAAATAAAAAAGTACTAAAATTAATAAATGTGGAATAAAGCTTAAGCTAAATTGAATTATTTAAACAAACAAACAAAAAAGAACTAATAAAAATGAGAAAAGCACATAACTGTTTTGATTCCAGCCTGTGTTCCCCTGGTCCTGTTTGTACTTTTGTTATTTTCTGTTCAACGCCATGTTTTGTAGTCCTATGTAGTTTGTTTTTTTAGTAGATTAGTTCTGTGATCATGTGTGTCTTGTTTGCGTTGATGTTCTGATGGATCCAGCTCTCCCTCTCACCATGTTACAATAACACAATTACTAAAACCCAAACTAAAATGAAAATAGACAGAAAAAAATAAACAAATTCAAAATATTAATAAATACTATAATAGCATATAAATAATACTAAAACGACACTGCTTTGGTATCATACATCATGTATTGGCTCTTGCAGGTATGGCTGTGTGGAGGTAGTCTGGAGATCATTCCCTGTTCTGTGGTCGGCCACATCTTCCGCACCAAAAGTCCACATTCCTTCCCAAAAGGCATAGATGTGATCACACGCAACCAGGTTCGCCTCGCAGAAGTCTGGATGGATGATTACAAGAAGATTTTCTACAACAGAAATAAAAAAGCTGCTGCCTTTGCAGCAGAGGTGAGAGAAGTGGATAATGTATGTAATATTTTTAATTGATTACAAAATAAATCTTCTTTGTAAATCTCACATATTTCTCTTTTACCTTTGAGGAGCACAGAAATCCTACGGGGACATAAGTGGTGTTATTGCTCTCACTCTCTCATACTGGTCACTGGAAGTTCAACATGGCACCTCATGGCAAAGAACTCTGAGGATCTGAAAAAAAGAATTGTTGCTCTACACAAAGATGGCGTAGGCACGGTGGCCAAGACCATAGAGCGGTTTAACAGGACAGGTTCCACTCAGAACAGTCCTCGCCTGTCGTCATGATGTCGTCATGGAGGAGTGGAAGAGGACTCCAGTGGCAACCTGTGAAGCTCTGGTGAACTCCATGCCCAAGAGGGTTAAGGCAGTGCTGGAAAATAATGGTGGCCACACAAAATATTGACACTTTGGGCCAAATTTGGACATTTTCACTTAGGGGTGTACTCACTTTTGTGGCCAGCGGTTTAGACATTAATGGCTGTGTGTTGAGTTATTTTGAGGGGACAGCAAATTTACACTGTTATACAAGCTGTACACTCACTATTTTACATTGTAGCAAAGTGTCATTTCTTCAGTGTTGTCACATGAAAAGATATAATAAAATATTTACAAAAATGTGAGGGGTGTACTCACTTCTATACTCCTTATATATATATAAAAATATATATATATATATATATATATATAAAAATGTATGTATGCATATGTCTGTAGTTGAAGAACATTGCCACAAAAACTTGTCTTGATATTGGTGAGAAGAATCCTGGAGGGAAGTCAGTGATTTTATTCATTTGCCACAACATGGGAATAAATCAGGTATTCTAATGACCACTGCTGTCATCCTCACATTTTATTTTTATTTGATGTTGTTTTATGTTATGTTATGAATGTTATGTTATTTTATGTTGTGTTGCGTTTTTTGTTATTTTGTTTTGTTTTATTTTATTTTTTATTTTATTTTTGTTGTTTTGTTAATTTTTGTTTTGTTTTTATTTTATGTTGTTTTGCGTTTTCTTTTATTTTTATTTGGCCATTTTTGTCAAAGTGAAAAATTGAAAAAGTGGCCAAAGTAAACCGAAGCACTCTGCATTTGTTAAATCAGTATATTTAAATATTTTAGTTCTTGTTCTGTGTTATTTTTTTTTTTTTCTCTGTAGTATTTTGAGTACACGTCACATCAGGAGCTGAGACATAATATTGATAAGGAGCTGTGTTTGCATGCGACGATTGAGCCTGAACCTGTGCGGGTGGAGCTGTGCAACTTTCAGGGTGATGGAACGGTCCCAGCTCCACAGCAGACGTGGAATTTCATTCTACTTTCCCAACAGGCATGGTTCATATCCCAACATCCCTTTGCCTCTGGCTGTGTGATGTTGCAAAAAAAAAATGAATGTACTATCATGGCACAAAATTACCTTTATAATCTCAAACTTTTGTGTGCTTCATCCATTTAAAGATTTTAATTTGGTCTTTAATCTTTGTGTTATCTTACATTTGTAATTGCAGATATATCTTCTCCATAATGCTCTGTTTAATAAGTGTTTAATGGTGGAGTATGGCAACATCATCATGAAAAGCTGTGACCCTGCCAACAATTATCAGCATTGGTCTTTCATCTGATCTGTGTCCTCCATCAGATTACCAGACTCTCTTTTGAAATATTTCACAAAACAGAAGTGCAATGTTACACAAATGTTGTAAGTTTGTGCAATGAATCAGGAGTTCTAATTTTAATTAGGTCAAGTTTAATTTCATTTGACTAAATTTACTAAATCAAAGCACTAAAATCATTGTCAAATAATGCACACGTTTATTTTGTTTCTCTTCTCACACTGAACACTGTTCAGTTTCTAAACAATGTATTTATTATTACATGAAAGCTAATGAATTAAAGATATTAAAGACTTTTGTAAACGAGGTGTGCAGTGGATTTAAATGTTCTTGTCTTTAATGGTTTCTTAAAATCCAATCGAGTATGTACATCAACGCAAGGTGGCGCTAATGCAATAGAATAGAGTTTCTAGTTACACTACGCTGTTTGTTTTGCAGTTGTTAACGTAAGAAATTACTATGATGCCTGACTTTATACACGAAATGTATATGAGAATATGCCTAATTGTTGCATTATTTATTTATTTATTTTTTTTAATCTGCAATGTCATGTCATGACATTCTTTTAGAACTGAACATACTACTTTTTTCTAGATCTTATCAGCAGGACTAATACTTATTAGATATTCCACATGCGCGCTCTCTATTGGACTGAAAAGCGTTCAGCATTTTCGCCATTGCAGCGTTTAGCTGTCAATCACCGCCGTGAGTGGGTTGTTGTCGACAAACACCGCCCTCCTGCAGTCTGACCCCGCCCACCTGCATTTTGCTCACGCGCAGTCGCGCGGGTGACGTCACATGCTCCAGCAATGATGGGCAGTCGAGCAAGCGCTGGTGAGTTTCTCTCTACACCAATAAAATCACAGAGTCCCGCCGTGTCATTTTAACAGGGAAGGAGGAAATTGTCTTAAAGAAAAAGAAATGTCTCTATAGTCTGTATTGTTACATCTTAGCGCTCATATACAACGAGCCTGTTACAACTCTAAGTTTAGCCTTTAAATCCTGGTGTTTTTGTTTTGTTTAGTAAAGAAAATTATATGTAAGTAGCACGTTGTTATTCAGTGAGTGTTTGATTCTGCTGTTTTCTAACGTCTGCATCTCTAACCAGCTTTATCTTATAGCATTTGATTTAAAATTCAGTCCAAGTAACTGTATGTTTAAAGCATTTGTTGTGAATGTGATGCATTGCATAAAATCATTAGCAAACTGTTATTCCAGTCAGTGTCAGGCTGAGCCCTGTTAAATAAGGGATTGTGCTAATAACATTATGGTAAGTTGAGAGTGTGTGTGTTGTGGGAGCTTGTGTTTTTGTGTCAAAGCAAACACAAGCTTTATATGTCTATCTTTCCTGAATGCCACAGAGAGAGCACACACCACTACAGTCCCTAAACACAGTGGTAGGACTATGTGTTTGTCATCCCAGTGTAGATAGCTGTGTGATGTGACCTGTCAAATTACTAGTCAGTTTTAGAACAGCAATAGTCAGTGTTTGTTTGTCTGTTCCTCAGAAGTGACTCAGCATTGGCACAATTATTGCACGTTAAATGCAAATCATTTGTATAGAGTATTTTCTTCACAGGTGGCATTTACTGTAGGTCCAGTTTTCATATTCAGGCCATTTAGTAAACAAGCTTGCTCTGTTGTGTTATTTGTTGATTATTGTGTTGCTTGTGTAATATTTGTTGACATGGTACTGCATGTGTTTGGCAGCTTTAGTCAAAGTGCTCTTTGGAGAGTGTGTGATTCAATGTGCCAAATTTTTCTGTAGTGATAGACCAATTTATTTATTAACTGAGCTATTTTGAGGTTGGTGATTAACAGATATGTTATGTTACTTTGTTATTTGTCCAAATCTACCAAATACCTAGTACAATTTCTACCATACTACTAAAATATTTTTAGAGAATTAAGAAAATAATGTATAAAAAAAAAAAGTGTTCTTTTGGAAAATTTGCTGCCAATTTTATGTACTGTATCTGCATTATATCTGCTTTATTGATCTCTATCTCTCAAAATAAGTTTATAATTGCCCTGACAATATTTCACCACAAATATATGTATATAATATATAAAACTTTTAGTTTTAGAAACATATTATGTTATTTGTCATGTAGCATTACTTTCTTAAAGGGTTAGTTCACCAAAAATGAAAATAATGTCATTCATTACTCACCCTCATGCCGTTCCACACCTGTAAAACCTTCGTTCATCTTCGTTACGCAAATTAAGATATTTTTGTTGAAATCCGATGGCTCAGTGAGGCCTGCATAGCCAGCAATGACATTTCCTCTCTCAAGATCCATTAATGTGCTAAAAACGTATTTAAATCAGTTCATGTGAGTACAGTGGTTCAATATTAATATTATAAAGCGAAGAGAATATTTTTGGTGTGCCAAAAAAACAAAATAATGACTTATATAGTGATGGCCGATTTCAAAACACTGCTTCATGAAGCTTCGGAGTGTTATCAATCTTTTGTCGAATCAGCGGTTCGGAGTGCTAAAGTCACGTGATTTCAGCAGTTTGGCGGTTTGACACACGATCCGAATCATGATTTAACACGCTGATTCATAACGCTCTGAAGCTTAATGAAGCAGCGTTTTGAAATCGGCCATCACTATATAAGTCGTTATTTTTTTTATTTTTTTTGGCGCACCAAAAACATTCTCGTCGCTTTATAATATTAATATTGAACCACTGTACTCACATGAACTGATTTAAATATGTTTTTAGTACATTAATGGATCTTGAGAGAGGAAATGTCATTGCTGGCTATGCAGGCCTCACTGAGCCATCGGATTTCAACAAAAATATCTTAATTTGCATTCCAAAGATTAACGAAGGTCTTACGGGTGTGGAACGGCATGAGGGTGAGTAATAAATGACATTATTTTCATTTTTGGGTGAACTAACCCTTTAAGCAAAATTGTTTAATTTGCAATAATGACTGGAAATTATACTGTAATATAACTCCAGAAAGCTATAAAATCAAAAACACACGTTTGATCTGACTGTATAAACTTAAGAACAACATGAGATTGATCTAATGCACTTTAATCTTTTCCTGACCTCTTAGCAGACAAGATGAGCACCCTTCCCCTCTCACGCTCGGAGGTGTTTGGGCAACTGAGGAAAGAACTACATGATGATGTGGAATTTCACCAGTCCGATGTGCATATCTTCATCATCATGGGTGCTTCGGTGAGTCTCGTGTGTGTGTGTGAGGAATATTTTAATATCTTTGTCTCTACTAATGAGGAATTGACAGTGTCGTCTGCAGCCTTGAATTGTCACTCATTTTGAACACTTTGCATCTATTGATTACATTTTTTTTTTTTAAATAACAGTGACTACATTTGCATGCACCTCAGTGTTCAGATAGTAATCAGAATTTGGCAGTTTACTATTGAATCATATAAACAGTGCACTCCAATTGTCCGATTTAAGACAATATTCTGATTCCCCAAATTCCGATTCCCATCTCTAGAATATGGCTCATCAGAAAATTGTTGCATGTAAATTAGAGCTGCACGATTAATCATTAAAAGATTGCGATCTCTATTCAGACACCCACTATGTCTATTAAACCTTTGACAAAATCATACCGGAACATGCATTGGCGCTGTCGCTGAGCCAGAGCGAGCCGTTGTCACGCATAGGTATGAAACCGCTTCACTCTTCAAGTCTATTTAACCACACAGTATCCTTATTTCTGTGTTACAAATATTCAAATATCACAGAAGTACTGGGATAAGTTTATTGTTCAGATATAAACACTGACGTCTATACTGACGTCTATGGAAGCGATCAAAATCGAGCAAACCACCTTTTGAAAGTAACTTAGCTATTTAAACAAAGATTGTATGGATTATAATGTTACACCAGTAGGTGGCGACAAGTTAATGTTAAAAATGTATTTGCCATTGAATCATTCATTCAAGAGATTTGTTCAAAAACGCTGATTCATTCAGTAATAAAACAAGTGAAGTATTTATGAGCGAGTCATTGAATCATTCATTCAAACCGATTTTTAAAAATAATTCATTCAAATTAATTAAACATTTTAAATAGACTGCAGCAATTAACTTTTTGTCAGAACCTCTGGTAAATTATTTTGTTTAGTTGTCTGTTCAGAATTATGGGAGAATTGTGATCTCTGTTTGCCAAAAAAAAAAAAAAATCATGTTTCTCAATTCATCCAGAATCGTGCAGCTCTAATGTAAAACACCTTATTATGAAAATGTGCTGAAAAAAGATATATATGTGCAGTCCACATAACTTTCCAGTTTGTAAAGCACACAGGAGGATGCATTACAACTGGCACAGGTGTGTGTACAGTTTCATCACCAGGTTTCATCACATTGGCCATGATTGCACATACTAGTTTGTGGAATAAGTGTTTCCAAATTCTGAAGCTCTGTTCCCATTCTGTAGACTCTTCACTTGCTGCATTTTTTCTTCTTTTGCTGAGTTACATATTACTACGTGTTTATTAACGATCACTCACGCCTTTCCATTTCATGGGAATGTTTTCATGCTTTTTTGAATGTGAAAAGTAATTAGAGTCAGTCCTAATTAAATCATTATGAAAAATATACCGGAATATTCCGTTGCATGTACGCTAGTGTTGTCAAAAATATTGATATTTCGATATGTATCAATACTGAAATATCTGAAACGGTTCCAAAACGCCTTTTCTGCAGTATCGATACACCGATACCAGCTGCGCGTTCCCGTTCTCTCCTCCTAGACGGCGAACTGGCATGCATGAAGCATGAAGCTTCAGCATGAAGCTCAACTTCCATAGGAATGAACTAAAAACGCTCGCTCTGCTCCGCTTGCTTCGCGCCAGTGGACACGCACCGTCACTCGTCTCATTCGCTCCGGTTGAAGTGCTTGTATTGCGCATAATTTTAGTCATTCGCGCAGGTTTCGCGCTCGCACCATTTAAGCACGCGCACCACTGATCTATTTAAAGGTGCCCTAGAACCCTATTTCACAAGGTGTAATGTAAGTCTAAGGTGTCCCCAGAATGTGTCTGAAGTTTCAGCTCAAAATACCCCATAGTTTTTTTTATTATACAATGTTTTAACTGCCTATTTTGGGGCGTAATTAAAAATGCGCCGATTCAGTGCGTGTCCCTTCTAAATGCTCGCGCTCCCCGCCCCCAAGCTCGCAACTCTATAATACATTGCATAAACAAAGTTCACACAGTTAATATAATCCTCAAAATGGATCTTTACAAAGTGTTCATGATGCAGCATATCAGATCATGTAAGTATGGTATTTATTTTGCGGATGTTTACATTTGATTCTGAATGAGTTTGATAGCATGCTGCGGCTAACGGGGCTAAAGCTAACGTTACACACTGTTAGAGAGATTTATAAAGAATGAAGATGCGTTTATGAATTATACAGACTGCAAGCATTTAAAAATGAAAATAATGACATGGCTCTGGTCTCCGTGAATACAGTAAGAAACAATGGTAACTTTAACCACATTTAACAGTACATTAGCAACATGCTAATGAAACATTAAGAAAGACAATTTACAAATATCACTAAATATATCATGATATCATGGGTCATGAACAGCTATTATCGATCCATCTGCCATTTTCGCTATTGTCCTTGCTTGCTTCACAATACCTGCAGAACTTGATGATGATTCGGCTGTGCAGCTCCAGACGTTAATACTGGCTTGTCTATGCAAATATTGGGGGCATACATATTAATGATCCCGACTGTTGCGTCACAGTCGGTGTTATGTTGAGATTCGCCTGTTTTTCAGTGGTCTTCTGCACAAATCAAATTTACATAAGAAGGAGGAAACAATGGTGTTTGAGACTCACTGTATGTCATTTCCATGTATGGAACTCTAATTATTTAACTATGCCAAGGTAAATTCAATTTTAAATTCTTGGGCACCTTTTAAGTGGTATTTTCAAAAAGCCTGCGAGAACCAAATTGACTTTATTTTCGTGACCTATTGCAATTAAATGGTAAAATACATATAAATTATGTCAAAATGCCCGTCTTGCCGAGTATTCAGGTAAATTTAGTCAGTATTGGAATGTAATAAGTTGAGAGAAAATGCATGTTGTGTAACAGTATATTGGATCCTCCCTGCCTAATCTCTTAAAAGGACAGCAACCTAATAAACCTGCTGCTGTCTGTCATTTTAATCAAAGAACAAAAGACAGAAAATCACTCGCTGCTCTTGACTGAAAAACTTTTGTAATTAGTCTACAAGCATCTATATGTATTTCATTTTTACAATGAAAACTGTCCAGTGTTATTTTACATTTGAGTACTTTAATTTCTGTATTATATTCAGGTAAGAAACTACTGTTAGACCCACCTGAAAAACTTAAAACATGTTTATTTCATTTGTCTCTTTATTTGTATTTGTCTCTATATTTCAAATTATTCCTACTATGGTAGTCTCTTTATTGCTTATGGTTTTACTGCACAGCCTGTTTACTGCTGGTCCAATAAAGGAAGAAAGTCTCAGATTCCTCTGAATTGATAGAATGGCCTTGATGTTTTGTAGAAGGAAGTACAACTGAAATTAAGCAACCATGAAGGGATATTACCAACACAGGGCTTCTATTTGTCATGCAGACAGAACAGGGTGGTTGAGTAATTCAGCAGTTCAGTTCAGAGCTTATGGTTTTGAAAGGTGATTGGTCAAGTGTGGTGACAAGGTCTGTGATTTGCTGGACGTGATGAAAGACTTATCTAGACAGCCTTGATTAGATTCAAAATGCATATAATACAAAACATCAAGAATAAGTGAAGTTTGCATTACAGTAGGTCAAGCTTTTACACTTCTCAGTGGAGAGTGTTTTCTCTCATCTTTTAGTGATGAAATTTAAACCCTCTTCCTCCTTTTTTTTTTTGGTTAGCTTTTCCTTGTTCCTCCTTATTTTGTTCAACTTTTTGGTAGTCTGGTTTTTCACAACTGCTTGTGAAAAGATTTTTGTTACTGTTGGCTTTTCCTGTTCTTATTGTTTGGGTTTTTAAATAGGTGCTAGTGAGCTGGATTATGCAATATCACTCTCTGTCAGCACTTTTCTTTCAGTCGGTGTGGAGAGCGAGGTGAAAGAGCTGGCTTGTGTGTTTGGGATGAGGGTGGGGTTGGAAAGATGGCGGAGAGGCCAGATCTGGATCATTGGTTGGCATGGGGTTGCACAGGTTTATGGCATAATGTAATCGAGTCAGAAACCATGTCAAAATCCAGATGCAACATCACCTCATTTGTCTGACCTTGAGCCACTTACATTCAGCACATGGATCGGACCCCAGCCAGTCATATGATCACATTTGTCTCAAACATCATGAGCTTTAATTTTAAAGACAGTTACAGTAAGGCCTTTAATGATTTGCTGGATTAAAATACATCAAGCTAAAGCAAATGTCCTACAATGCATTTGTAAATGGAATGCAAAGGAACATCTCAAATGTTGTGTTGTGTGAAAATATGTTTTATTTTGTGTATGTAAATTAGATTACACATTAGTGAATTATATACACTCACCGGCGACTTTAAGTACACCTGTTCAACAGCTTAACACAAATATCAAATCAGCCAATCACATGGCAGGAACTCTTTCGAAAAACTGCTTTGTGAAGCTTCGAAACCTTTTGTTTCGAATCAGTGGTTCAGAGCGTGTATCAAACTGCCAAAGTCACATGATTTTATTAAACGAGGCTTTGTTACGTCATGTTTTGAAACATTTCGAAATTCCATTGTCCCCCAGTGGTGAGCCAATCTCTGTAAACCCATGAATCATGCGGATTCACGAGATCGCCCACTCGGCGGCGAACCATTGAACACTCGTCTCAGGTTTTTACCTGATCTCAGATTAGTTTTATACATTTGTAGGTGTTTTTAATGAGACATTTGTATAATTAAAAAGGATTAATAGTAGTTAATAGTCTCTTATTGGCCTGTTTAGCTAATTTAATGGGTTTGTAAAAGCGTTTTTGTTGCATTTACACTGTTCTGACCAGCAGGGGTCACCAGCATGTGGTGTTTCGAACGCTTCGAAACAATGAATCATTTTACGAAGCAATTGGTTCAATTGATTCGAAACTTTGAAAAGCTTAATTTCTCCCATCACTGGTCAAGATGATCAATCTAGATGTTCTGCTCAAGTTCAAACTGAGCATCAGAATGGGGAAAAAAGGTGATTTAAGTGACGTTGAACGCGGTATGATTGTTAGTGCGAGATGGGCTGGTCTGAGTATTTCAGAATCTGCTGATCTACTGGAATTTTTACCAGCAACCATCTCTAGAGTTTACAGAGAATGGTTAGAATAAGAGAAAATATCCAGTGAGTGGCAGTTCTGTGGGTGAAAATGCCTTGTTGATGCCAGAGGTCAGAGGTGAAAATGTGGTTCAGCTGATGGAAAGGCAACAGTAACTCAAATAAGCACTCGTTACAACCGAGGTCTGCAGAAGAGCATCTCTGAACGCACAACACGTCTAACCTTGAAGCAGATGGACTGCGGCAGCAGAAGATCACACTGGGTGCCACTCCTGTTAGCTGAGAACCACAAACTAAGGCTACAGTTCGCATGGACTTAACAAAATTTGACAATAGAAGACTGGGAAAACATCGCCTGGTCTGATAAAACAAGATTTCTGCTGCAACATTCAGATGGAAGGGTCAGAATTTGGCATAAACAACATGAAGGCATGTATCCATCCTGCCTTCTATCAGCGGTTCAGGCCTCTGCTGGTGTAATGGTGTGGATTATATTTTCTTGGCACACTTTGGGCCTCTTAGTTCCAGTTGAGCGTCACGTAAACACCACAGCCTTCTGATGGCTACTTCCAGCAGGACAACGCTCCATGTTACAAAGCTCAAATCATCTCAAACTGGTTTCTTGAACCTGACAGTGAGTTCACTAAACTCAAATGACCTCCACAGTCACCAAATCTCAATCCAATAGAGCAGCTTTGGGATGTGGCGGAATGGGAGATTCACATCATGGATGTGCAACCAACAATACATTGTTGATTTTGTATATATTATGTGTGATTTAAATCAATTTTGATGTTATAGATTGTTGTTTTTTCTTTATTATTATTATTATTATTATTTTTTAATATATATTGTGTTTGATTTAAATAGATTCTCTTGATATTGTTAATGATTTAGATTTCCTCTCTTATGCTATGACCTAATCAGGTGACCATGTCGTATGAATAATTGATTGTAATATAAAAGGATCACTGAGATACAAATTAATCAGTTATGAACAAACACATAGCACTTTTTCTTTAGAAACACTGTAGTCACCATTAGAGCAAATACATAGGGTTTATCTGGCTGCTAGGTTTTTGTATGTTTGTTTTAGTATCATTAAGTTACAAAATCAGTGTGGATGGATTTTTGTCAAGTCACCATTACTGTGTGCTTTTCACCACAGCAAAGCAGCTGGAATGACTAAGAGATTATATGGCGTTTATCGATTAATATCCCCCAATAATGCATATCTGGATTGATGAAACTCTCCCAAAATGCTGTAAATCAGCCAAGACAAACAGAATAGTGCTGTCTCACTGTGCACAGAGCATTTCTCATGTGTCTGAATGGGTGTGGAGCAGATCTGCTGAGATCAGTGACCTTTGCATTTGAGAAGATTGAGTCACATGGAGCAGGGATGAGTTGATTGTTGTATTTGTTTTTTTAAAACTACATTTTATCTGATCTTGTGTGTTTTGTATTTCTTATTTAATGTTATCTTTAGATTCAGCTGTATTTGTGACATGAGTCACTACTACTGTGGTTCCACAGAAATTATGGCTGCATTTCAAAACATATTGAGCTGCCAACCTCAGTGGCATTTATGTGCTTTATAGGCATGTTCGGACAAGACTGTGATGGCCAAAACTGCTTTTTAGGCAAGTAGTTCATTATGATTTGATTCCTTTTAAAGGGGTTATGGAAAAAAAAAAAAGAGGTTTGCTTATAACTAGAGCTGCATGATTCTGGACAAATACAGATCATAATTCTGAACAGGCAAGAAACAACTGCAGTCTGTTTCAAATGTTTAATTAATTTGAATGAAATATTAAAAAAATATATATGTTTTGATTTAATGATTCAATGACTCACTCTTAAAGACTACTTTTGTTTCATTACTGCATGAATCAGCGTTTTTAAACGAATCTCACTTGTCGCCACCTAATGGTGTAACGATGTTATTGATACAATCATTATTTGAAGTGCCAAGTTACTTTCAAAATAGAGCAAATCCTTTTGATCGCTACCATAGAATCCAAGCTATCCAAGATCTAAACTTTTATCCCAGTACTTCTGTGATAATTTGAATATTTGTAACACAGAAATAACAATACTGTGTGGTTGAGAAGACTGTTTGTGAAGCCGTTTCATACGTGTACATGACGACTACTCTCTCTGGCTCAGTGACAGACCCAAGTGGTCCAGTATGATTTTGTCAAAGGTTTAATAATTTCGGAATGAGGTGGTGTGGGTGTTTGAATCGAGATTGCGATCTTTTAACGATAAATGATGCACCTCAACTTATTATATTAAGAGTTTTTTTTTTGCACTATATATATAAAGGACAAACAACTATTTTCAATCTTCATTCTGACCCTCTGTCTGAAAATTTTAGTTTTTAAGGGACGGCTCCTTTAAGGCTTGTCAGTAAACGGCCACTGTTATGATTGGCTAATGTCATTGCATAGGAAACAGTATCAACACCCACTCGCAAAATTGCATGCGTGTTTTGAACACATTTTCCATATAAAACAAAGCATTATGAAATCTTATACTTAAGGTTTGTGATGCAGCTACTGTCAGATCCAGTATAGAAGCAAAGAAGCAAATATGCTGTAAAACAGGATAAAGCAAACATTCTTTCACTCTTGTCCTGTTGTCGACAGACTTAAGCAAGTGAAGTACGTCAGAAACTGAATGCGCATCTGTATACTGTATCCAGCATAGACAGTATCAGTGATTATAATGGGTTCTGTTTGACGTGACGCTCGCGTCTGGTGTAGACAGTGCCAGTGGGCCAAATATATATTGCCTGTGTGATGTCAGAAATCCCACAATGTCTAAACAAGCTGTTTTTGGAGCTTGATCAAAGGTTTAAACTATGAAACTTGTAGGATGTTTTAATGATTCAAAGACCTCATGTCAAAAGATCAAGGAAAATTTGATTTCTCATGTCATCATCCCTTTAAATTACAGTGAGCCATGTCACCGTGACAGCTGACTAAATAAAAAATAAGATAGTCTGCTTATAAAGAAAATATTGCCAGACACTCCCTTAAGAGTAAAATAAACACTTAATCTCATGACTTGTCTTTTTCTTTTTTTTTCTTTTTTTCTTTTTTGTTATTTTTAGTAATTTGTTTAAATGTGTAGAATGGAATCACCATTTAGCCTTTTAGATCAATTAATCCTGATCTCAGCTCAAACCAGCTTTTCTCTTTGAGACTCTGGTGTGAATATCTAGTTTTGAAAATGTTGCACTATGAAACACTGTATAATGAATTGTGTCAGTTGTGTGGCGGTTTGTGTAATTGAGCCTACATGAATCAATTGTACCATGATGTAACAAATGTGTTTTTTTTGTTTTGTTTTTTTTTGTAGGGAGATCTTGCCAAAAAGAAAATATACCCAACTTTGTGGTGAGTACTCTGACATAACATACCTTCATTTGTACTGGTATTTTCTAGTATACTACAGTTCATAAATTTAGGGTCAGTACGTTTTAAAAGTGATTTTGAAAGAAGTCTCTTATGCTCAACAAGGCTCCATTTATTTGATAAAAAATACAGAAAACTGTAATATTGTGAAATATTATTACACTTCAATTTGAATATTTGAAACTATTTGAATATATTATAAAATGTAACTTATTCGTGTGATCAAAGCTGAATTTTCAGCATCATTACTCCAGTCTTCAGTGTCACATGATTCTTCAGAAATCATTCTAATATGATGATTTGATGCTCAAAAAACATTTCTGAATATTATCAATGTTGAAAACAGTTGTGCTGCTTATTATTTTTGTGGAAACTGTGAAACATTTTTTTTTAGGATTCTTTGATGAATAGAAAGTTCAAAAGAACAGCATCTATTTGAAATGGAAATCTTTTTTCTTTACCATCACTTCTGATCAATTTATTGTGTCAATTTAAAGTAACAATCTCTTTAAGGAAAAAATCGTACTGACCCCTAAACCTTTGAACGGTAGTGTGTCTATTTATTTCTGTTTCTCTCTATAGGTGGTTGTTCAGAGACGGTCTTCTCCCTGAACAGACATATTTTGTGGGCTTTGCTCGTTCTGATCTGACCGTAGATGCCATACGCACGGCCTGCATGCCCTACTTGAAGGTCACTGCTCAGAGAGTTTTCTCCATGCGCACTCTTGTCTGCTTACTGCATGTGTGTGTTCATATGGCCTCTGTTTTTCCTCCCCTCAGGCGGTAGACTCTGAGGCAGAGCGCCTCACTGCGTTCTTCAGTCGAAACTCTTACATCAGCGGGAAGTATGTGGATGAATCCTCTTTCGCTAACCTGAACACTCACCTGCAGTCCCTGCCTGGAGGAGCTGGGGCCAACCGCCTCTTCTACCTGGCCCTGCCACCCAGCGTCTACCATGATGTCACCAAGAACATCAGACATCAATGCATGAGCACCAAGTGAGGAGCAAACATGCAGTTGCTTTTGTTTCATTTTTGCTTTATGTGATTATGTTCTTAATACAAGGCAAGATGTGTCCAAAAATAGGGTAGAGGTTATGTTACAGACTTGAATAATACTTTTCTAGGCAGTCAAACCTACAATTTTGACCTGACTGACAAAAATTTCCCATCATTTGCTGTCATTTGAAAGAGGAACCTGAGCCTTTTGTTGCATATCATAGAGGGTTGGCTAACAACTGCCCATAAAACCATAACATTTGCCTAACAATACCCAGAACACCTTAGCAACTATATAGCTACCCCCTAATAACTACTCAGAGGTGTGTCTCCCAAAAGAAGCAGTTTCTTAGTATGACATGTGGATTTACATAGATCATTCTCTTCAGCAAAGTAAGCAAGCTGACATTCAGTACATTCTATATCTTTCATTCCAAATATATATTCCATTCTACGTCTTTTAGTTTGTCAAGAGAATTAAAGTGCAGTTTTTTAAAGAATGCACATGCGTACGTGCTCTAGTACACCAGGGTAACTACGTTTTCAGGAAACTGTCATGACTACCTAGTTAGTTTTCAAATGATGCATTGTACTTTGGTTGGTTAAAGGGTTATTTCACCCAAAAATGAAATTTCTGTCTTTAATTACTCACCCTCATGTCGTTCTACACCCATAAGACCTTCGTTCATCTTCTGAACACAAATTAAGATATTTTTGATGAAATCAGAGGGTTTCTAAACCACCCACAGGCAGCAATGTCATTGTACCTTTCAAGGTCCAGAAAAGTAGTAAAGACATTGTTAAAAAAGTCGGTGACTACAGTGGTTCAACCTTAATTTTATGACGCGATGAGAATTACTTTTTGTGCACAAAAACAAAACAAAAGTAACTTTATTCAACAATTTCTTCTCTCCCCTGTCATTCTCCTACGCTGTTGACGTAGTAAACACAGTGCAGGCTCCCGGGTTCTACGTCAGAATGCCGACTCCGTATTGGCCGACGCTGTACGTGCGAGTAGCACGACGCATGCGTGTAATGCTGACGCAGGAGCCGGCCAATAATGAGTCAGCGTTCTGACGTAGAACCCAGGTCTATAACTACAATAACCATCATATTTACATAGCGCACACAAGTCCTCTGCACTTACTCCTGATTTCTCTCAACATGGGGACAGGAGAGCTGTCAGTCAGTAAATGGGAAAACAAAAGCTCTTGCGTTACTTATTTGAAAAAGTAACTAACTAAAAAGTAATAATGTGTTACTTTTCTAGTTACTAGAAGAAAAGTAATCTGATTACGTAACGTTACTTGTAATGTGTTACTCCCAGCATTGCCTGAAATGAATGAAAATCAGATGAAATTTTTTTTTTTTTTAATTACATGAAAACTGTTGCATTGGCAACTAAATGAAATAAAATAATTTGAAGTTTAAGTTGAAGTGCTAAAATTACTAAAACTGAAATAAAGCTAAATAGAAATATTTAAAATGAAAACCATATATAAAAATATAAAATATAAGGCTAATTAAAAAAAATACAATCATAGTACTAAAATATCACTGGCTAGATATGAGATGAAGTTTCTTTTTAATTTTCTATGTGCAAGTGTATGTGGGTTTGCCTTTTTAAAACGCAGCGTATTTCTTGTGTTTGTATGTTTGGTAGAGGCTGGAACAGGATCATCGTGGAGAAACCTTTTGGCCGTGACCTGCAGAGCTCAGAGGAGTTATCCAGTCATCTCTCTTCTCTCTTCACTGAGGAACAGATTTACCGGATAGACCATTACCTAGGCAAAGAGATGGTTCAGAACCTCATGGTCCTCAGGTGTGTCCTTTTCCCTTTCTTGTTTGTGTCTGTTTATCATTCTCTTCATCCCTCTCTGCCTTCTGCTTTTCATTGGCTGTCACACACAGTTGTCATTTATGCATAATTAAGGGTTAAACTCCATTAGGAAGCTCTTCCTCTGTATCTGTGTCTCGTTAGTCATTGGTTTCTCTCCTGTTTCCTTAAAGGTTTGGAAACCGGATATTTGGACCCATCTGGAACCGGGACAGTGTGGCATGTGTGGTTCTGACCTTCAAAGAGCCGTTTGGTACCCAGGGCCGGGGAGGATATTTTGATGATTTTGGTATCATTCGGTTAGTTAAGTTTCCTTGCTTAGAGATGATTGTGATATTTAATTAATGTTTAAACATGGGGTATGAAAGGATAGTCTACCAAAGATGAATTCTGTCATCATTTAACCTGTATGATTTTCTTCTATGGAACACAAAAGGAGAATTTTTTTAAGCTTGCTCATGCTGTTGTGAAGCACCATAAAAGTAGTCCATAAAAAGAAACACAGATAAAATGCACATTATTTCAAAGACATTTAAAACTCCATTGCACCGTCTGTGCATGAGGATTCCCTTCAAAGGGAGGATTTTGATATTCTAATGAGCAAGCATGATTTGTAAATGAATGTATTCCTCTCTTTTCTGTCTCCAGTGATGTGATGCAGAACCACCTGCTGCAGATGCTCTCTCTGGTTGCCATGGAGAAGCCCGCATCCACCAGCTCTGATGATGTTAGAGATGAGAAGGTAACGAGCCGGTCAGCCAATGAACTGTGTACAGTTGCCTCTTGCATCACTCCTATGTCGCTTATCTGAATGATCCTGAATTTAGCCTTGAGGATCAAATTAATCAAATGTATCCATCCATCACCACTGTCTTACAGTTAATTATTAGCATAAAAGGTTGGCGGACTGAAGCAAGCATAAATTTAAGTCTTGGCTCCAAGATTATGTTTCAGGATAATGTTCATTTTTGGTTTATACTTTGATTGATTTTTACTGATGTGCATTATAGAAGATTCTGATAATTATGTGTAATACCAAGGAGATTTTTTATTATTCGTTTATTTCATGTTTTTTGTTTTGTGGTTTGGTTTTTGTTTTTGTTTTGGTTTGGGTTTTGTTCTGGTTTAGGTTATTTGGTTTGGTTTTTGTTCTGGTTTGGTTTGGATTTTGTGTGTTTTTTGTTTCATTTTTGTTTTGTTTGAGGACTTTTAACAGTGTGAGATATACTTGTGTTTTTCCCTCTGTGTGATTTTATAGTTTGTGTGTTCATTCACATGGCATGAAGAAATGAGTGTTCATGAATTTTCCAACTGAACTGCTATGCTAAGATAAATGGGAATGATCTCGGATGTCTCTTTCTATGCATTATAGATTTCTGCCTGCCTGTTTTCTAATGCTCTCTGTGTCCCCCTACAGGTAAAAGTGCTGAAGTGCATTGAACCGGTCTCTCTCTCAGATGTGGTCTTGGGTCAGTATGTGGGAGATCCAGATGGAGAAGGAGAGGCTAAATTGGGTTATCTAGATGACCCAACTGTCCCTAAAGGCTCCACTCAGGCTACATTTGCCACAGCAGTGCTTTATGTAAAGAATGAACGCTGGGATGGTAAGTGATGCACACTGCTTGTGCATCTAATGTGTGTTAGTAAAGCTCAGAGTATGCGCTCAACAGAAGTAAAGCAATAACTAGCAAATATTTACAATCTGGCCAAAGACCTAAAATGTTGACCTTGCTGATACTGTATTTGACCTGTGGCTATTTCTGGAATTACGAACGGCCTTTGAGCTGCTTTGCTTACTTAATGAGTACATTTGAAGCTTTACTAACACCTTGGTCTTGAAATCAAAATTGTTTTTGGGCTTAAAATACAACATTAACTTGAAACAGATACTGTTCAAATGTTTTTGAAAAGTTTTCTGCTTACCAAGGCTGCATTTATTTGATCCAAAATATAGTAAAAACACCAATATTGTGAAATATTATTACAATTTAAAATAACTTTTCTATTAAAATATATATTAAAATGTAATTTATTCCTGTGGTGTAAAGATGAATTTTCAGCATCATTACCCCAGTCTTTAGTGTCACATGATGCTTCAGAAATCATTCTAATATGATGATTTCAGAACAGCATTTATTTGAACTAGATTTTTGTAATTATTTTCTGTCACTTTTGATCAATTAATGTGTCTTTGCTGAATCAAAGTATTGTAAGTATATAAGTATCAGTAACAAAAAAAAAAAACAACATAATGACTTTTCAGCAGAAATGTATACTTGATAGTCTTTCTCTTCCTGAATGTGTTGATATTTCATTAAGCTCTCTCTCTCTCCAGGCGTTCCCTTCATCCTCAGGTGTGGAAAGGCTCTGAATGAGAGGAAGGCGGAGGTGAGGCTGCAGTTCACTGATGTTCCTGGAGACATCTTTGACTCTCAGTGCAGGCGGAACGAGTTGGTGGTCCGCGTGCAGCCCAACGAGGCCATCTACGCCAAGATGATGAGCAAGAAACCTGGAGTCTATTTTAGCCCTGAGGAGACAGAGCTGGACCTGACATACCACAGCAGATACAGGGTAAAATAGACACCTTTGATACATTCATACTGTATGATTTGTCCTGTTAGGCAACTTTGACCATCAAATATAGAAAATTAGTTAATTTCTTAAAAAGCGATCTTTCTTTATTACACTTACTTCCTTTTCTCTTTATAAATGTGCTTTTCTCTGTTCTCTCTTTACGAAGGATGTTAAGCTGCCTGATGCTTATGAACG